>SJJU01003174.1:0-34252 GCA_012932125.1 Conopomorpha cramerella
TCTTCTGTAGGTTGATATTGTATATTATTATTGTAACCGGCCATCAAGCATTTGTTAAATTAATATTAAGTTAATATTTATGTTAAGTATACTTAGATGTAAGTCGGTTTGATAATATGCCAGTTTCTTCCTGGTTCTGGCCAGTAAAAGAAATTAATTAGAACCGGGGACGTTTACTTTTCTTTATAAATCATAAATTACTTTGATCAAGCTTTGTGTTGTATATCTGTATGTGATAGCACTTCTATGGTGAATTAAACTACCTATTTGCTTTGATTAATAATGAGTAAATAGTTAGTGTTTTTCCATATATTCTCAATTCCAAGAGCGTCCTGGATAGAGAAAAGTTAATAAAGGGATTCTCGGAATTAGTAATAACCTCATATGCGCTTACAGTAAATTATTGAAATATTAAAAACTCTTCGTTTTAAATCTAATATTAATATTGAAAGCTGCTTCTGGGGCTTTAAGCATTTTTGAGGTGAATGTTCAGAACCTAAATGTGTGAAACTTGTATTCTGTTTGTTTTGTTTCATACGCGATTGGCAGATTGTGCTTTAAAGCTAGGGAATTAAATGTTAATCAGTACCGGAAGAAGGGTCTTTTTGGCAAATGACTATTTTGAATAATTGTATAGTTCGTGCATTTCATGAATGCGCGCGGGCCTTAGATGAGTCGTATATGGACACGCTAGTTGACAGTTAAAACGAACAAAACTGCTACACACACATCTAAGGCCCGCGCGCATTCATGAAATGCACGAACTATAATGAGAAATTTTAATCCAGACTAATATTATAAATGCGAAAGTAACTCTGTCTGACTGTCACGCCAAACCTACTGAACCGATTTAAATTAAATTTGGTATATACACATAGGGCTTTACTAATAATGGCGGAATTGCTATTAGCAAGATATACAAAGCTCAACTTAACTTGTCAGTTGTATGTCAAATACGGAATAACCAGTTCAAGTAGACCTGTAATAACCGTTGTATAAGTGATAACGGGTTTATTGGTAAGGGGGATAGATTAGTTTAGAGCTTGAGAAAGTAAGTACTGTGATTATCTCAACAGTAATTAGTATGTGTTAATTTTAAGTATTTGTAAACTATTATGTTTAACTGAGTGTTACGTCTGTTGGTGATTCTTATCAATGAATAAATAAAAGATTTGTTTAGTTATTTATGAATTCCGCTGCACCTATAAAAGCTATAGCAGTTCACTGTTAGACAAAATACTGAAACGTGCGAAAAAGTATATTGGTACCTAGATGACGTCAGCGAACATACATATTTACATATGTACATAAATGCTACGCACAAGAGGGGTAGGCAGTAGTAGATCATGGACCTCCACGGCGAACAATTCCTGGCTTATCTCCGCTGTTGAATATAAGACAGTTTTATTACGTACCCCAGGGGTGTTACACGCATTTATCCCGTTTCCGGCGAATTTAGAGATACATTATACGCACGACATTCAACCAAACAAACTTTCGGGTTTGTACTAATAGTATACGTTTTTTTTTTTTAAATATTAAGTAATTAATGAACAAGTATGCTACGTCAATGAAGCGTCTGTGGTCCAGTTGGTCGGACACTTGACTTGTAACCGGGAGGTCCCGGGTTCGAGTCCGGCTACTGGACGTGTACCAATGGGACTCCACAAGCACACCACAAGGTGTGTGAACCCTATAACGGCGATGGGCTCACCCCCTGTCACGTTGGGTTAATACGCTTGGTGAACCGTGGGTACTTGCTTTAGCAAGTGCCTCTGCCTACCCTTCTTTGGGATTAAAGGCGTGAAGTGTATTTATTTTTTTTAATTTTTTTATTTTATGCTACATCGTATTATGATGAGTATGAATGTGGATGGATACAAGGGAAGAGGAGTGGGAGGCTAAAGAACGTATGAATGGACTATGTGAAAGGTGTAACTGCAGAGAAAGGAAATGTTAGATAGAAGGATAAGGGCATTGTAGATCACATCACTACCGGCACCTGCATAAACGGTCCCGCGATGGTCGGGGGTGCCAAATGGCCCGGTTCCCGCCGAACCACTCGAGGAGGAGCCCAAAGGGGCTGGTCGCTCGTTGGGTGTGCCCTGAAGAATGTCCTCTGGGTGCCCAGGACCCATCCTCCATCATATCGCTGGTGCTGATAAATGAAGGCCATCGGGGGGGTTTTTAGTCAGTAGAAGTCTGACACTGCCCCGTCGTCGCCGTCCCCATAGCGGCGAGGTGTCCATGGGGATTTCCCCCTCGTCAACAAAAAAAAAAAAAGGATGGTGGACAAACGCTTGTTTATATTATTAATAAAATAACAATAAATACACTTCAAGCCTTTTAATTATTAACTAGAGACATAATATCTTGTGTCATTTCCACCTTGACTTTGTGTGATGTACGTAACCTCTCAGCCATGGTTTTATGTAGGTGACCCGTTGTGTAATGGTCAGCATGTCTGCCTCTATTTCGCAAGGTCGTGGGTTCGATTCCCACCGCTTACTGGCACTTAGGTGATGTGCTTTTAAGTACCTGATGGATATGGCCCTCTTGATGTTTTATTTATATAAGTATGTATAATATATTTAAGTAAGTATATTTCGTTCTGTGCTTTCCATAACACAAGTGGTTTAATTATATGTAGTTCGTGCATTTCAAGAATACGCGCGGGCTTTAGATGTAAAATAAATAAAAATAAATACACTTCACGCCTTTTAATCCCAAAGCGGGGTAGGCAGAGGCACTTGCTTAAGCAAATGCCCACAGTTCACCAAGCGTATTTAACCCAACGTGACAGGGGGTGAGCCCATCGCCGTTATAGGGTTCACACACGCCTTGTGGTGTGCGGGTTTCATCACGATGTTGTCCTTCACCGTACGAGCGTTGCGTTGCGTACATGGGCTCTGAAAAAGAGTCCCATTGGTACACGTCCAGTAGCCGGACTCTAACCCGCGACCTCACGGTTACAAGTCAAGTATCCGACCAACTGGACCACAGACGCTCATTACGCTTTATATGTGTGAGTCGTATATGGACACGCTAGTTGACAGTTCAAACGAACAAAACTGCCACACACACATCTAAGGACCGCGCGCATTCATAAAATGCACGAACTATACTTATTATGGGATGAAAGCAATGTGTGTGTTGAAAAATATTTATGTGCATTATTAGTACTTCAAAACTAATGCTGTAATGTATGACAACGCCTTATTTGTGTTGACGATGTGAAACTTTGCCAGAAGTGAATGCACTTATGGTCCTTTCCTATTGTTTTTAATTGACGAAAAACGGAAGAGGTTACCAATTCGACGCGTTTTTATTCATGATCACGTATACGTATGTACATAACGAACCTATACGTTTCACAGAGAGTCGACGCAGGTGTGGACACCCCCTGTACACGTGGCGACGCAACGTGGAGCGGTTGGCGAGCTGAGAGCGCGAGGGCTGAGCTGGCTGGTATGATGCCAGAGCAGTCGCAGAGGACAGGACAGCGTGGCGTCACCTTGTAAAGTTCCTTTGAACTTCTGGTGTAACATAGGACTTAAGTAAGTCCAATTGCGATTATTATTTTCTATTGGAAAGAACCTTTTTTTGTTACTGAAATAAAAAAAAAAACATTTGAATGAAGAGAGTGAAGTTCAACTTCAAAGGTGTTCTCATATAAATAAAATATTTTTTTATATTAGTTTTGGGTATTTTTGGCGGTTACATTTTTTGTGAGAAGTTATTACTTATATTTCCCACTGGATAGACGTTTAATGTCCTTATTCTGAAGCAACTACCTAATATCTTCTTCTTTGGTTGACTCGCAGGAAATATTTTAGCATTAAGTCTGCTCTTTCTACCATACTTTTACTGCGCAATTACTTCAATAGTAAAAGGTATATGAAGTTTGTTGTCGAATAATAACGCAACTTTATTTTTGAAGTAGGTACAATATATAGCATTATACGAATAACGCTATATTGAAGTTTTGAATGTGATCATTAATGTCCCGGAAGGATTCAACGAGACATAGCAACAGATTTATCAATCTACACCTTAGCAACGCGTATCAAGTAAGAAGTGACAAGACCTAAAACGCGCTGTGATTTAAGCATGTCGCACGAAGCGTAACATAACAGCCAATCACCGCGTGTGTTTCTTGACGCGCATGCTAAGGCTTCGAATTAATAATAAATGCGGATGTCAAATTGTTGATTGCAGTACAAAATCAAAGCGAAGAAATGCGTTGTTAACTGTAAAAATAACTGCCACAATAGCAAATGTACATTTCATATTTTCCCAAGAGCGTCCTTCAAAATAGAACATCGAAAAAAATGGATTGCTGCAGTGCTGTGAAAAGAAAGAAGTAAGTATTTTATTATAATAATTCATTTTATAGTAAAACTATTGAATAAATAGCACTTAAATAATGTCAACAATACTATTTCAATCTTAGGTTTTATTTATATTTGCAAAGAAAACTAACAATGTTTACATTGTTATTATTTTACAGCTTCCGCAAATTTTGTAAACGCGACGCGTGGCCACCGTCGCGCACATAGCCAATATCTCATTCAGACAACCTTTAGGTTTGTCCAAGTGCTGCCCTCTCTGAAGCATTTCCACAATTTTGGAGTTCTTGGCGCGACCGTACGGGACTTTCCCCCAGGTGAATACCTCCCACATTAAAACACTTGAAAAAAAACAACAAAAAAAACTTTCCAGCCCCATTACTCTCTCTGTTAAGCTCCTGTAATCTTTAAATTAGGTTACCTGGAAGAAATCGCTATGAGCGATAAGGTCGCCTTTTGCAATTTTTCCATTGTATTTTTTTTATATTTGTAATGTACAGTGTGCAATAAAGAGTATATTCATTATTTTAAACTAGTGCACGGCCCGCGGTTCCACGCGGCAAACTCATTTATTCTGGCGACCTATCAGATTCATGAGGATTTTGTGTAAAGTACATAGAATTTTCTATGAACATTTAGCCGTCAGGAAGCATTGTGCCCGGTGGATACCTCATAATTAAAAAAAAAAACTCTGTCGTGTTGATTGGAGCCGCGCAATGATTGAAAGATTTAACGGAGATGACTCAAATGCTGTGTTCAATATACTTCACCATCATCATCATCATCATCAGCCCATATTTGTCCACTGCTGGAAATAGGCCTCAATATACTTACGGGTGACAAAAACTGGATTTATCGATTTTTTTTTAATCACTTTGAACAAGCGTTTGACCACCATCCTGCCTGATGTTAATCAGCGATGTGGTCTACGATGGAGCACACTTGTTCAGTAGTAGTATATGATCCCTACCTAATATTAAGACAACACCTATGTAATTTTTAATAAATGAATTTGAATAAATGAATTTGAATCCCGAAACTAAAAGGCAGCCTGCCCAGTAAGTGTTTCCTTCAGGTCATATGAGGAACAAATTGCGACAGTTGCATTAGAGGAATTAATAACAGTTTCTGCAGAGTCGTACACTACAAATTGTTTGCCACTTGTCTTGGAGAACGGGAGAAACGACCTCGCAGGTTCCTCCTCCACCACGACAGCGTCTCGTAGCACACCGCCAAACGAAAAATCGACGTTTTAGCGACATTACGCAAATAGTCTTAACCTAGCTACTTCCGATTTCTATTTACTCCCGAAAATAAAAGAAAAACTTCGAGGTAAACGTTTACGGATGCCGGGGAATCCATAGTTGCGTTTCAAAAGGCTATCCAAGAGCCCTCTAAGGACGAGTGCGCAAAGTTTCTCAGTGGTTCCATCGTATGCAGCGATTTATTAACGCAAAAAAAAATGCACTTCACGTCTTTTAATCCCAAAGCGGGGTAGGCAGAGGCACTTGCTTAATAAGCATATGCCCACGGTTCACAAAACTTATTTAACCCAACGTGACAGGGGATGAGCCCATCGCCGTTAGAGAGTTCACACACCTTGTGGTGTGCGGGTTTCATCACGACGTTGTCCTTCACCGTACGAGCGTTGCGTTGCGTACATAGGCTCTGAAAAAGAGTCCCATTGGTACACGTCCAGTAGCCGGACTCGAACCGGAACCCTACCGGTTACAAGTCAAGTATCCGACCAACTGGACCACAGACGCGTGAGACGTATTTACGTGTAAATACTTATTTTATCAATCAGTTTTTTTATTTTCTAAGAACTTTCAGTTTGTACCTCGTATGTCTCTTAACTCAAAATATACCTACTGTATATCACGATATTGTGTACAGTACACATGAGCTAAAGCAGCATCCATTATATACTTCCAATGAAAGGAGCAGCACGCGATGTACTCGTTATAGTGATTTTCTGTAATACTTTAGTGTATAATGATGTTGTCATATGATTGCAAACAGACGTGGACCTGCCACGTGTTTTTCTAAAATTGCATCTACTAAATGTGACGTATGTACATATAAATAGAGGTAATTCGGGCTAATTCTTAAAAAAAGATTTGGTTTTAACAACTAGTGCGTATACCAATGAAATTTATTTCTATGACACAGCCTTCATAGGGAGAAGGAAAACATCGTTGAGAAAACCTGCATACCTAGAGGTGTGCAGACTCTTTACTACTACTTAAAACGTTGGGTCCCTTTGTCTAATCCTTATATACATATAATAATTCCAGTCCGACCGACATTGTCCTATCTAAACTATAAAAAGTAATTTTAAATTAAGAGGTATAAATTCTCGGACAATGTTTCTATCATAAAAAACCTCCTGACAATGGCTAGCACAACAAACATAGACTTGAAATTGGTCCAGCCGTTCTAGACTTTTGCGCTTAACATTGCAATACATTTAGGTCCTAATTAGAGACACGCGGCGCGCTCCTCTCGTAAGCTGGATAATATCTAGTCCTATTTTGAATATAATACGCACGCAAAGAAACATGGTCAATGTTGTTTCACTCAGTTAGTCAGATGTTTTGTGAAGCCGAGGAGGGTTCCGGCGGGCTGAGGGACACGCTCACTGATGAAGAGAAGGCGTGCGAGGAGCTAATAATATCGCACACACATTTAAACGAGGCAGTTTCCCGATGGGTTCATACAAATCTGGGAAAGATTTTCATTTTTCTTAACAGTATACAAGTCAGAGTAGAGCGTCTGTGGTCCAGTTCGTCGGATACTTAACGTGTAACCCGGGTTCGAGTCCGGCTAATGGGCGTGTACCAATGGGACTCTTTTTCAGAGCCTATGTACGCAACACAACACTCGTACGGTGAAGGACAACATCGTGATGAAACCCGCACACCACAAGGTGTGTGAACCCTATAACGGCGATGGGCTCACCCCTGTCACGTTGGGTTAAATACGCTCGGTGAACCGTGGGTACTTGCTTTAGCAAGTGCCTCTGCCTACCCCTCTTTGGGATTAAAGGCGTGAAGTGTTTTATTTTTATTTTTCTTAATAGTATACAAGTCAATCGGAAAAAAGAGTGTCGCACGTCTTGGGGCAGAGCCGCGCTTCTTGGAGCTGCACAGAACACAACATACGCAAACACCACGGAACAAACGTTATCAGAACTTCAACCTTTACCGAGCAGTGTTGCTAGTCTTGCGAATGTTCATCGAGATCGCTAGACGGTGTTTTTTTATACAGAAATTGAACAAGCGCTTGGCTACCATCCTGCCTGGTGTTAAGCAGCGATGTGGTCTACGATGGAGCACACTTGTTATCATTCCACACCCTGGCGGTTTGCACTATGAAAGTAGAAGCAAATCGTTTGGTTCGCGTAAATGGTAAATCCACCTGGTATGGATGACGTTTTGCCGTTCTCATGGTTGTAAAAACGCGATGGGGGTATTAGCAGGGGCGTGCACTGGCTTTTATGACAAGGTAGGCAGTAATCACCAAGGATTGACACCTATGTATAGGTAACATGTCTTTACGAAATATAGGTACCTACCTATCTACTCACCGATAATATACAGGACCTTCCTTACCCTATGTCGTGAGTACAATAAAAAAGATCTAGCAATAACTCTATTATTAGGTCGGATAACCAAAATACTAAGGTAGCCACTGAGTATTAGGTTATGCAACTCCGTAGCACACTCTCCGAAATTCACCCGATAGAAGACAGACTTCGCAACCTTGCGGCGATGCTGTAGGTCTTTGTGCTACAAAAGTCGTCACCTATAAGCCTTGTAGCACGCCTTCCTATTGCCTCCAGAGCCTCAAGCTGATATTTATCTGATCCATCCCAAAGATGAGATCAGTGTTCCATACACGATCGAACTTGTGCTTGATACAATGTGAGCAACTATTCGACGCTCCTTCGAGGGGATTGTAGGTATACGACCAGTGTGTTCTCACCTTTATTTAAAAAAAAATAATAAAGGATCTTAGTGGACAAAAATGTGGAAAAAGACCCATTAACTCTTAACTGCATGTTTTTTTTTTGTCTGAATTAAAACCTATCCTTCTTAACTTATGTGGCCAGCATCATGAGAAAATAAATAAAAAATAGAATGGTCTAAAGTCAAAAACTGCGTTCATACGTATTAGTTGTACCTTTGACAATAATTTAGAATGAAAAATCTGTAGATGGGACGGCTAGAAAAAAAAATAGAGGAAAATTATAATGATGTAGTATTACACCACTATGCAGCTATGGGTTAAGGGATCTTTTGATGGATTTTTGTGGACAGAGGGCAGGCTAGTGTCCCATCGTCCGAAGTATTAGCTACGCTCACTTTAAAACGTTTCATTGCTCGTAAGCTAGCTGCTATCTACTCAGGTAATGGTAACATTATTGGAAGTACAGCTACATTAATCCCGATAATTATCGACGACATTACTGATAGTGCACTTGGAAGTGTTTTTGCCTTAAAAATATATTAAATAAACATTTTACAACTATTATATGTATACCTTTTATTGTAATAGCTGTTGAATCATTGTTGGGAGTCATTAATTAACAAGGGCACACGTTACTTTTATTGATACAGTCATTAGTATTGTTCGGTTAAGGAAATAACGTATGTAGGTACATAGTACGCAGTAGGTCCGTAATTGTAAAAAAAGTGTTTTTCTTTTTGACAACAAAGGAAACCAGACTACGTCTAATGACAAAAATATTTAGACTTTGGTAGGCAATTAAAATAACAGTGAGCTTATTACTTTTATTATTTTTTATTACTAACTATATCTATTCTAGTCGGTTTGTGGTTTAGTGGTCAGGTACTCGTGTCTGCAATCAGCATGGGTTCGAGACTGAAGG
The DNA here is from genome assembly GCA_012932125.1 of Conopomorpha cramerella. Taxonomy (NCBI): domain Eukaryota; kingdom Metazoa; phylum Arthropoda; class Insecta; order Lepidoptera; family Gracillariidae; genus Conopomorpha; species Conopomorpha cramerella. Next base: position 9,244 of record SJJU01003174.1, read on the forward strand.
TTCAAGACTATTTTTTTATAAATTACTAGCTGTCCCGGCAAACATTTATTTTTGTAATCTGTGTTTATTTAATTTTTAACAAACTTTGTAACCCGTGTATTGGGAGAACAATACAACTGGTTGATGCATAAACAATAGATAGTAGCCGATTCTCAGACCTACTAAATATACGCGTATAAAATTTGGTAAAAATCGGTAAAGCCGTTTCGAAGGAGTACGGTAACTAACATTGTGACATGGAAAATGTATATATTAGATATTTCAACCTTCGAGCTGTTGTACTTGTGTAAATGAGATAAACTTTGGTGTAATTATTTTCTATACGAATATTTTGTATTCGTGATATTATATTTTTTTCATAATTATATACAAAATAAAAAGCTATTATTATATTTCGACTCAAACAATGCCAAGTTGTATTAGTAGTCATCGGTGTTTCCCTAACTGACGTCATACGAGGGTTATGCAAAAAAGAGACATTAAAAACATAGACCCAAATAGATAGATAAATATTTATTGCTTATTTAACTTCTCAAAGAAATCGTTCTGGGCACGTTCACTTTGCTGTTTCATTCGTTCACAGAAAATCCTTAGTTACCACAGCAATCTCCAAATTGTAGGCAGCTCAGAAATCCTTCCTTAAAAAAAATAAATACACTTCACGCCTTTTAATCCCAAAATGAATTAGAAGGCGCTTGCTAAGCAAATGCCAATAGTTCACTAAGCGTATTTAACCCATCGTGACAGAGCATGAGCCCATCGCCGTTATAGGGTTCACACACCTTGTGGTGTGCGGGTTTCATCACGATGATGTTGTCCTTCACCGTACGAACGTTGTGATGCGTATAGGCTCTGTAAAATAATCCCACCGGACTCGAACCTGCAACCTCCCGGTTACTAGTCAAGTATCCGACCAACTGGACCACATTTTACTTACATTGAAGAAAATAAATAAATAGAATTCAATTAAGAAATTCCCCGTACATATAACAATATTAATTTGCTGTAGGTATTAGTATTTAGATTTCTCAGAATCACTTTATATTGTTTTGTATAAGTCCCTACTTCATTATTTGATTAAATATAATAATATATATTTTATACTTATTTATTCGTCGTAGGTACTGAAGTAATTTTAAACTTCCGTGCTGTATTGTAATATAGTGCAGACGGGTTTGATTCGTCGAACGTAGGTACGTAAAGGAAATAATACTTAATTTTTATAGTTCGTGTTTTTTATTTAATTCTACGGTACGGAGTCACACGTTGAAAATTTGTAATGCGTATAATACATATAAGGTATATAAGGTTTTTGTGTTGTTCGATTTCAATTTTACGATTTCTCCATGTTTCTTCGTCAAAAGATTTGCCGGTTCATTTATAATTTCCCTGCCCTTATCCCACTCGATGTGGTCGGCGCGCCGTTTTCTTTTTTATTAAATTAAAAATAATATATTTTATAAACGAATAGGTCAGGTTCGATCGATTTTGTAAAAGGTTAGCTTATTTTTTAACAGACTTCAAAATAAGGAGGTTCGTAAATCGTTGGTATTTTTTTGTTTTGTTTTTCACCTCAAATTTTTATTGAGTGAACCGAATTGGAGCATTGATTTCTGTTTGGTCTCCTATAAATTTAGTTCCACAACGCACAAAAAAGAAACAACTAAAGCAATTCCTTGTGTATTTTTGTATCGCATTTTTTCTATTTCATTAGCAATAAAAATTAATATCTAACATCGACAGATCGGTTATTACTTTAGCTATTCAATTCGATTTTTATGAACGTTTAAATGGAAAATCCTCATCATAGCACAAAAAGCTTTAATCTTTCCAAACAAGTTTTATGTCTGACAAGTTCTATGGTTTATTCGGGATTCCCTGTATCACACCATATTTTGGTCTTCTCTTACAATCGTCGAAATTTCCCATATGTAAGTGCCTAGTTAAAATCTTATCTTAAAGCAAGCATGCAAAATAAATCATTGTCGCCATAGTTAAAGTTGTTCATATTCACTAGCCCAACAACGTTTCTAAGATTAGATGAATGAATGAATAAATTAATGTCTAATATCTATGTCTATGTCTAGATTGCTCGGAGTTCTTTTACGCACAGTTTACGGCTGCAAGAGGAGGGTCGAGGCCCTTGGGGGTGGTTCTCACTATTTCCATTACCCATTGCAACGGGAACACTAAAACCGTGTCCGGAATACGTGTCATCATTCTAATTGTGAATTAAAACGCAAGATAAGTGAAGCTATATAAAGCGATACAAATGTATATCTACACGATTTCTTTGGATTCTATTGGGAATAACGAACAGTCGTACAATGTTTAATAATAGTTTTACAGATACATTTTCATTTAGTTTTTGCACGTAAAATTGACATTATTTATTTTGTAGGATTTGCGTACTAAGAAATATTTTTTTATGAAAATGACAAATTCTGAAGCATGACGGTAATTTGTTCGCATTCGGCGACCCTTCAATTATTTAAGTCCGAAATTCTTCGAAAATAACATCGTACTCGATGGAAAAAGAAGCGGTACTATTGTGTAATGTATACCAAAAAAGGAGAGGTCAAGGCAGGTAGGACTTTGTCGCCATCAGACATCGACGGTTCGATTTCAGTGTACCGTAGGTACATAGTTAATGTATGCATATACATATGTTTGCAATTTTATTATTATCACTCTTGTAATTACATTATTGATTTAATTATAATAGTTGACATTGATACAGTGAAGAACTGTTATAAGGTGCATTGTAAATTATCTTTTCCGCTTTTTTTATGACATTATGAAAAAATGCAGCCTTAGGTTATTTAATTATGTTATGCAATGGCGGGACGACCTTGACGTGTTCGTAAGCGACTGGAAGGACCTAGCAGGGGATCGCCTAGCAATAGGACACCACAAAAAAAAGGGATAAACGGAGTGTGTGGGTCGATTCGAAGTATAGGTGTTTTTTCATTTTTGTAATACATCACTGATAGCATAACCACAGACTTCTAACGGTAAAATTGGTGTTTTCCAAATTTCAAATATTATCTTGTTTTAATCTTCTTCATTCAGGTTTTGCTTTTTTAACGGTTGAAACTAGTAGTCGTGAGGAGAGCCAGCCATACGGCTGAAATAATTTTAATTATTATTCATCATATTATTTTGCATTATTTTGTTAGTCTAAATAAAACTGTGGTCCAGTTGGTTGGATACTTGACTTGCAATCGGGAGGTCCATGCAAAACAGACAATTTTTTGCCTCGGGAGTGACATTTTGTTTAACAAGTGTGTCTCTGTCTATCCCGCTTTGGGATTAATAGGCGTGAAGTGTGCATATAATTAAAACCCGTCGTTCCAAAATTACAACTAAACATTTAAAATGCTTAAATCAAAATAGAACGTGATAATAACAGGACGGGCAGACGGGACAGGCTAATGGACGTGTACCAATAAGACTCTTTTTCAGAGCCTATGTACGCAACGCAACGCTCGTACGGTGAAGGAGAACATCGTGATGAAACCCGCACACCACAAGATGTGTGAACCCTCTAACGGCGATGGGCTCACCCCCTGTCACGTTGGGTTAAATACGCTTGGTGAACCGTGGGAATATGCTTATTAAGCAAGTGCCCCTGCCTACCCCGCTTTGGGATTAAAAGGCGTGAAAGTGTATTTATTTATTTTATTTTAATAACATTTTAATAAGCCGTGTGGTGACGGCGAATAGAATACATGTGTCACCACCCCAGCCCAACTTTTCCCGTCATGGGGGTCGTAAGAGACGACCGAGGGAGTTCTCCAGAGAACGGGCAGCAGCGCTCTCTGTGAGTTAAACATAACACCACTGCGATCGCCAACCCGCCTGCCAAGCGTGGCGATTACTGGCATTTCACCCCAAATGACGGATCTCATTGGGGGAGGCCCTCGTCCAGCAGTGGACGTTATGTGGCTGATGATGATGATGATTTTAATAACAGGAATATTTCAGCACTTCCTTAAAACTCGACAAAAAGGACATGGCGTCACTGCTACTTACTGGACGGTTACTTTTGTTTTTGAAGTCTTCAATGAAGTTCATCAAACTTTGTGTTATGCTACTGTAAGTATATCTGTATGTTATAGCACTTATAACGATGAAATAAAGAAAATTTGACTTTGACTTACCTCTAGGCGGCTTATTCAACAAAGGAATATTCTCAATAGCATCATGTAATTAATAAAATACACTACACGCCTTATACAATTACCAAACCGGCGTAGGCTGAGTGAGACACATAGCCTAAATACCTATCTATCCAATGTTAGGGGGTGAGAACATCGCCTTGATTTATTAGCTAACTCTAACATTTATTAACACATCAAACTAAGTTACAAATACAAAACGTTTATTGCGTTCTAAGTATACTTGCTAAAGCAAATGCCCACGATTCACCAAGCGTATTTAACCCAACGTGACAGGGGGTCCATCGCCGTGTTTGTTTATAGTGTTGTAAAAATAATTATTTGAAGTCGGTTAAAAACTATTCACTGTCACTGCAACCCATTAGGTAACCTGTACATACGGCCATTTATTTATTTATTTAATACTTTATTGCACTAAAATAATGCAGAGGCGAACTTAACGCTACAAAGCATTATCTTCCAGTTAACCTTGGGCTATGTGGTGTGGTTAAGGTGGTCATATGTTTGAGGACTATACAGAGACCACTCTCCAGGATTTTAAGCCTTTGAATTTAATTCGCTGCAGACAATTCCAGCAGTTTTGCGTTTGCTTTACACTAATGAATACGGGACGTCCTCGCCTCCTCCTGGCAGCCGGTTACCAGCCGAAGGTCACAACTACCAGGTCAGAGACCTCCCTTAGTGGTACATTCCCCATCTGTCTCCATACATGGTATAAAGCTAAGTCGTCTCACGCTATTTGTCCCTATGTATGCTCAGATCTTTGAAAATATGCAACGGATTTTCATGCGATTTTCTTTAATAGATACAGTGATTTTAGATAAATGTTTGTATGTATAATATATACTATATGTACTAGGGAAACACTGTTAATATATAGAAATATTTCTTAGCCGATCGGCATTTGAAGGCATTATGTCTACAGTTTAAGTTAGAGAATGTATTTGTCTAGTAGAAACGTAGGGTTGAATGTAATTAAATTGTATAAACAAACTAGCAGAACCTAAATAATACTAATTTTAAATTATTATAATTTTATTCGATTACAGATAACAAAATAATAATTGGAGCGTCTGTGGTCCAGTTGGTCGGATTCTTGACTTGTAAACGAGGTCGCGGGTTCGAGTCCGGCTACGGGGCGTGTACCAATGGACTGTTTTTCAGAGCCTATGTACGCAACGCAATGCTCGCACGGTTAAGGACAACATCGTGATGAAACCCGCACACCACAAGGTGTGTGAACCCTATAACGGCGATGGGCTCACCCCCTGTCACGTTGGGTTAAATACGCTTGGTGAACCGTGGGCATTTGCTTTGCAAGTGCCTCTGCCTGCCCCTGGCAGAGGCTCTGGCTTTAATTGCTATGCCTACCAGTGGATCCGACAGGCATTGTCCCGTAAACCTCCGGGTACTCCCGGGACCCGCCCTGTTCGCGACACGGAGGTCATCGTGGGGGTTTAGTCGGTAAGAGTCCGACACTACCTCGTTCGCTGTCCCCATGGCGGCGGGGTGTCCATGAGGATTCCCCCACGTCCCGTGCTTACTAACTATAAAATTAAATATATAGATTTCGAATTAGCACCTTTTTTTCCATAATAAAAACCTCTTCATGACAATAATAAGCACAAGAAATAAATAACAAGAGATATTGGCACTTCCTTGCGGGTGATGCCGTGATCAAGGAGAATATGGATTCGCTTTTTACTGACTTCCAAAACGGAGGAGGTTATCAATTCGACCGAATTTATAATGTTTGTTACCTCAATACTTTTAACTGGATTAAAAGATTTGGATGATTTATTTTCATGTTTGAAATTTGGTGCTCCCCGTTTCCCATCCTTGAACTTTGTTCAGTTCCGACAATGGCATCCATATATACATGAGAAAACAACAAATATCTTAATAGTGACGTCGGTTCTTTTTGACGTCACAACGTTTAATAACTAGATACTACGGGCTGGGTGCACGAATAAGATGACGTCATTGTCCCGTTCCGCAAGCGAGTGTACTACTACTACTGCAATGTTTAATGTTGTCACGTCAAACTACCATTTTGTCTTCAAAGTTGTTATATCGTACCAGCTGTACCCCGGCGGCGTTACGCGCAATTTGACCCGTTTCCGTGGAATTTTTTTTTGGTTGATCCAAAGTATCGGCAAACTTCAAAATTTCAGCCGTTCAGACGTGAAGAAGTAACACTTACGAACTCACAAATTTACGCATTTAAACTATTGCATAGTATGGAGTGTGATAAACAGACAACGGAATCCACCACAGGTTCTACGTACAGTATAAGTAACCTAACTGCAAGTACAACTTACTTGCTGCATTACCCCTTTGCTTAAGTATTTTGCCGAAGCGGGGATATTAATATGTCATTTATTGTTTTTTATCAATTATTGACCTTTATATGAAAGACTAGCTGACGTTGTTTTTTTTCAAATACGCGCTATAATACTGACATTATATTAATTAACTAGTGGACGCCCCGCGATTTCATTCGCGTAGTTTAGTACCTGCATCCTATATTTCAAGCGTCTAACTTGAGTGGTTTATCATACAAAAGTTTTTTCCCGATAACTCCCGTTCCCATGGGAATTTTCCAATAGCCTGTTGCACCTAAGCTTTAAGTTTACTAAGGTACCTGCATCCCAAATTTCAAGCGTCTACCTTGAGCGGTTTAGATTTTTCATACAAACGTTTTATTCCGTTAATTCCCGTTCCCGTGGTAATTTCGGGAATTCCTTCCTTAGTGCACCTCTATGGTATCTAAGCTACGTCCGTTCCAAATTTCAAGTCCCTACGTTTAGCTGTTTGGGCTGTGCGTTGATATGGCAGTCAGTCATTCAGTCAGCTTTTCCTTTTATATATTTAGATATTAATAATTTGAACCAGGTATCACAACGCGAAATTTAGCAAAGATCAGCAAATCAGCGTAAATTCGTTGTTTGCCCGACCTTTCGACACAGTTACAAAGTCAAAGTCATACTTTCTTTATTTCATCGTTATAAGTGCTATAACATACAGATATCATCATCATCATCATCAGCCCATACTTGTCCACTGCTGGACATAGGCCTCTCCAATTACACGCCACTGTGATCTGTTTTCGGCTTCTCGCATCCAGCTTCTGCCAGCCATCTTGCGTATATCATCAGTCCACCTTGCCTGAGGGCGTCCTGCACTCCGTTTGCCGAGACGCGGTCTCCACTCAAGAACTCGTTTTCCCCAACGGTCATCGGTTCTACGGCTAATATGGCCGACCCACTGCCACTTTAGCTTGCTAAAACGTCGATGACTTTGGTTCTCTGTCGGATCACTTCATTTCTGATTCGACCCTTCAGAGAAACGCCGAGCATAGCCCTTTCCATAGCACGCTGTGCGACTTTGAGCTTGTGGGCCAGCCGATATACAGTAACATAACACAAAGCTTGATGAACGTCATTTATGACTTTAAAAACAAAAGTAATCGTCCCCCTTACATGTGCCGTGGTCACGAGTCGACCATTTTAAAAAGTTTGTTTTGCCAATAAATATTATTTATTCCTGTTTCCGTGAATTTTTCAAAATCCTGTTGTATTTATGCTTTTCATTCCCTAAGGTACTCTAACTTCTTCGGTTTAGACTTTTCATAGAAACGGTTGTTACCGATAAATCTCGTTCCGCGAATTCCTTTCTTGGAGCAGCCCTGCGTGCCATATTTCAAGTTACTACGCTTAGCTGTTTGATATATTTAGATATGCCTATTAATATTAATCTGTTCGTTTAATAGGTAGGTAAATAACTGTAATTTACTTAATTACATTTTATTAGTCACTCTGGTTTTACCATCAGCGCCTAGAAGGCGTATCAGCAAAACCGAAATCCAAAATATCGCTGCCAACAAAAGTGCGGGGAAAACGGCGGGATGTGGTCATGGAAGGGTTATGTCAAATATTTAGCTTAACTCTGCCGTGGACACATCCCGCCTGTCGAAGTGATAATAATAAGACTTGTATTGTCTCAATGTGAATGTCCACGAAAGTGTTATTTGCTTTGCGTGACAATACAGGCATAATTTTTAAATATTATCAACTTCGCCTGTGCTCTAATCTTAAGATGTATGGCTTATAAAATAAATAGGTAATATTTTATCATTTTTGTTGACAAAAAAGTTGTCTTAATAATTAAAACTGCTACTCAAAAATACTGTTTCACGCGGACTGAGTCGCAGGCACAGCTAGTGAATTATATAAAAAAAAACATTGTCAACTCAGGTGTATTCCGGCGGGTAACACCGCTGGAGCCTCGAAGCGTGTCGTCTTCCGAGAACCGCGCGCGGGGAGCGGCATAGTGTTATAGAATAGTCCCAATTTCTAGCATTCGTAAGTAAAATAATAACTTCTGAAATATGGGTGAAATATTTTTTTAACCGTCACGTACTACTTGCGAAATAATACGCCTGATGTGAATCGTTGTAACGTTTATTCGTTAATACATGTATAAAGGAAATCACAAAAAACAAAAAAAAAATCACCTCTTCATATCATGTTGTAAAATATACATATATACAGGGTGACTTGTAACTCGACGTCTTCCTGATATGGGGTGATAGAGGAGTTAAAATGCAATAAACTAAACATCCAATTAATAAATAAATAAAGAATCACAGTAAATAACTCATGGTTTTTATTTTACAAACTTTTTCGTGCAAGATCCTGTGCAATTTCTAGAAAATATTAAAAAATAGTCAATATCTCAAGAAACATTAATTTCCGAGCATACATTTGGAGGTTTATTTTATTGCATTTAACTCCTCTATCACCCCATACCAGGAATTCGTCGAGTTACAAGTGTATTTTACAACATGATATGAAGAGGTGATTTTTTTTTGTTTTTGACAAAGATTTGCTTGGGGAAATTTGTTGTTGTTGGTATCATGGGCTGACTTACTTACTCGAGTTTTTTTTTTACACCAGCACACACATTGCCTTCATCCCATGTTAAGTAGCTAAAGTTTCCACCACGAATAACGCATTCCGACATTTTCGTGACGTCAGTCGAAATTCAAAATGGTTGTTTACTTGTCTATTGACTACTGACGTCATGGGAAATAGACAAGCTGGTAGTCATTATAACGTACGAAGTACTTTTTTGTTTAGATTGAAAAGCCCATAGGTACAGTTATTGTTTTTCTGCTAATACAACAATGGTTAACAAATTAAGTTCTAAATAAAAAACATGCAGTGAACATTTTGCTGTCAAAAAAAGTTTTATTTAAATACTTACTTGCGCTAAAAACAAGGAAATAAACTATACGTAACTTTTATATGCTTGGCGCGAGATGTACATATTGTTATAGTTTAGTATTTCATTATTTGTAGTTAAAGCCAATCACACCAAGTAAAATCTCTTCGACAGTAAGTTTATTTTTTTGTCATTTTTTAGCGCATTTAATCAAAGTACGAACAGGTACTGAAATGTCGCGACTTTGTCCGCTTGATTTTATAAAATACTAGTGGACTCCAGGCGTGTCTATTCTCAGCAAAAAGGAGCCCATTTCATCTGGCTCCCACTTTCCAGGATGTACCCCTGCCTATAGCCAATCCGCTGGAGCTCTTAGGCACGACGCTGACCTCCAACCTCAACTTTGGCTCGTATATTGAGGCTTCGGCCCAACGCGGAGCCAAGAAGCTGGGCATCCTCTCGAAGGTCTGAAGGTATTTCACACCGGAACAGTTGCTCACAATGTATCAAGCACAATTTCGATCGTGTAGGGCTCTCTCATCTTTGGGATGGATCAGCAAAATACCATACTCTGGAGGCAATAGAGAGGCGTGCTAGAAGACTCATAAGTGACGATAGGCTGTTTTTTGCTCGGCTACGAAGCCTGGAGCATCGCCGCAAGGTTGCGAGCCTATCTGTCTTCTATCGGATGCATTTCGGAGGACAACCAAAAGAACGGTAAAACGTCATCCATACCAGGTGGATTTACCATTTACGCGAACCAAACGGTTTGCGTCTACTTTCATAGTGCGAACCGCTAGGATGTGGAATGACTTGCCGGAGTCTGTGTTTCCTGCGCAGTACAGTCTGAAGGTTTTCTAGTCGCGGGTGAATAGGTACCTAATGAACAAGTGTGCTTCATCGTAGACCACATTGCTGCTTAACATCAGGCAGGATGGTGGACAAACGCTTGTTCTTAATGATAATAATAATAAAAAAAAAGATTTCATTCACCTAGTTTTTGTGTTTCATACAAACTATAACACCCTCTATTTAGTGTCGCGTCCAGAATAGGGATAAAAAGTAGCCTAGCCTATTTCCTTTCTAAGAATCAATAGTATCCGTATACCAAATTTCATTTAAATCGATTCAGTAGTTTTGGCGTGAAAGCGAGACAGACAGAGTTGCTTTCGCTTTTATAATATTAGTATAGATAAGGTGGGCCATGCTGTATCGGTTTGTCTATTGTTTCGATCTATTCTCCAATTAAATATTTACGACTGACTTACGTGAAGAAGTTTACCTCGTTAGTTCCCGTTCCTGAGGGGATTTCGCGGAATCCTGTCATAGACAAAATAGTTTTTATTTTGGTACCTACAAGTTAACTTTTAAGCTTCTCTTACCCGAATGCGATTTATAGATACAAAAGATTTTCTCTGCTAGTTTCCCTTCAGGATATTCTGAGGTAAGTAACTTCAGATTTTTTTAAGATACGAGTCCCTAATTGTCAAAATTCTATGTTCCATACCTATTCATTTTGGTAATTAATTTATTTTCTTAGTGTACCTAAGCTAAATTATTTCCAAATTTCTATATTGTTCCTTATCACAGTTTTTCCGTGCGTTAATATCAGTCAGTCGGTTACTCCTTTTTCTATACTGCGTGTAAAAGGACCCCGAGCAATGGTCTTATAAACTTTTACTATGGCGAAAATGCGGGTAAATGAAAAAAAAATGTTCGACCCCCATACAAAATGTCATCTTCCCAAGTAAAAAATTATTTAGGAGATCTAGGGTCTATTCTGTATGGAATGAAAAAAGCTTTTTTGCATTTCCCCCCGCATTGCCGCCATAGTAAAAGTTGTCTACATTGTCGAGTCCAACAACTTTCTTAAGACCATTACTCGAGGTCCTTTTACATCCGGTATAGTAAGATAAATTATGTAACGAAAATAAAAGTTTATAGTTGATTATGGCATGTGTTTAAAAAAAAATATTTTTTACTTATTTTTTTTATATTTATTGTTAGTTATATTCATTGTCGAATTAATAGTTTGTAAGTTCAGACGCGAATGGAGAAAATGGGGGGAGGCCTTTGCCCAGCAGTGGGACACAATAGAGGCTAAATAAAAAAAAGTTCAAATGAAATCACCTAATATCCGAGATCTAAACAATATTAGTTGGGAATTTACATAAGAACAAAAAGAACCTTGGTTATTTCTAATGCGTAGTTTTTTTTAAATCGCACAATAGGAGCAAGTATTGTTCCTCAAGGAAAAATTATTGATCGATTTCTTCCTTTAATTTTGTTTATCATAGACTAACGTAGTTGCATCTCTATCGTTTTCCACAATTTTTGACAGTTTGATTTATTATTAAATGTTTAAAACGGGTATTATAGCGCGAAGATTAATCAAAGACAAGCATTCAGCTTACCTTCGTTGTTTGCCCGACATAATACCCGATAATACCCGTTTTAAACATTTAATATCATGTCAGTGCGCGTTTCCTTAAAAAAAAAGTTTGATTTATTTTTCAGAAAACTCCTCATTATTAATGATCTGGAGGTTTTCAAGTCACGGGTAAATAGGTACCCAATGAACAAGTGTGCTCCGTCGTAGACCACATCGCTGCATAGACAGGATGGTGGTGAAACGCTTGTCCACTGTGTTTTGTATAAAAAAACGTTGAAATATTTTATAATAGGTAATTATACTTTAGACATTTGTAAAAACTGAAAATAAATAACTGAAACATTTGTTGAAGTTGGTCTGTAATACGGTATGTTCGATACCAAAACGTAATATTTTGAACACTATTCATATTAAATGTATAATCTTCTACGACGTTGCAACAAAGCGTGTTCATAGTTCGTTTTATATTCAACATTGGTAGTGTTGGGACTCCAAGTTGGGAAATCGATACTATTCTTGACGTCTGTCAAAAAGGAATTATGAAAAGATCTTAGTCAAAAAGGGCGTAATACCAACCTCACTATATTATATTTTATTTGAAAGCTAATTACCACAGCTTAATTGAGTTGGTAAATATCAAACGCAAATATGTCCATACCCAACATATTTTGACATTTTGATATCGCTGGAAAGAAGAAAAAAAATAGGTTCATCTGATTTCTTTCGTTTCCAATTACGTCCAGTGTTTCTCTAAAGAAAATTTGAACAAAAACACAGTTTGTTTTCAAACTGAAATATGTCCATACCCACATTGACATAAATCCAAATACGTCCAAATCAACCAATAAGATTCAGGCATTTTTCAACATGGCTGACATTTCGTTTTTTTTCTTGAGAGAATGCATGTGTTGCTCTTCACTTTAAATTAGTTTATTTTGGTTTACACTTGTTAAAATGGACATAAACTTAAATATAGTAGAACCTGATAAAGCTAGAAAAAGAAGTAATATAAAAACAGTGCAGAAGAAAGCTGACAAAAAGAAGAAATTGTAAGTAAACTTTTACTTTGCAACGATCTTTAACACAGTGTTTTTATTAGTGTTGCCAATGTATGATTTTTGCCTATTTTGGTTCAAAACAATAAAGATGAAAAAATGGCAGTAACTACGGGTAGGTACTAAAATAATTGAATAAACTGACCTAGTTAAATTTGTATTTTACATAAACGAAAAAAATATAATTACTGCATAGTTCAGTTAGTAGACTTACTTAGTAAAAATGTACTCAAATAGTCCTAATGATGCACCGTTTGTTGTGCAAGTAGTTGTACGTCGTCGTCTTCGATTAGTATAATATACAAGTACCCTCATCTATGAATGTATCCTTCCAGGTACTCGGCACCTGGATTACCTAAAAAGCCTCCTTGCAGGCACAACTCTAAAACCCTGCAATGTATGCTACTCACAAGCAGGGATCTTTTTACTTTTCACCAACAACTTTATAGTAATGTCTCAAAGATTGGACAAGATAATTATATCATTAAGTACACTGTCGCTACCAAAGTTAAACGACTGCGACCGAGAAGTGGAGCTAAAACTCCAAGAGCTTTTGTGGTAAAATATTACATCCCAAAAAATAACACTAAAGCTCTGATACCCGTTTGTAAGAAAACGTTTCTACAGGCCAGTCGAATGAAGTCATCGAGGATAGAAGGGGTAATTAAAAGACACTATAGCACTGGTGGATTAGCCACAGAAAATAGAGGTGGTGACCGAAAGAAATTTGCTTTTGCTTCAAAAGCCGAAGCAGTAGAGAAATTTATAAAAAGTTTAACTCCATTAGAGAGCCATTACTGTCGAGAACAAATTAAAGTGCGACAATACCTTCATCCTGAACTAAATATAAAAAAACTTTTTGTTATGTACAATGATCAAGCTTTGCCGGGATATAGTGTGAAACAAGGATTTTTTAGGAAAATTTTTAATAGTCGTTTTAATATTGGCTTTGGTAGTCCGAGAACAGACGTATGCTCATATTGCTTACAGATGACAGAAACAATTAAATTTGAAACTGTTCTAACTAAAAAACAAGAACTTATGACGCAATATCGAATCCATAAACTAAGAGCTAAGCAATTTTTCAAAATGTTAAAAGAGGAAACTCCAGGTCTTCTTATAATTTCCTTCGATTGTGAGAAAAATCTCCCGCTGCCAAAAGTACCAGACCAGGCCACTTATTACTCTAGGCAATTATATATAATATAATTTCACGATTATTGTTGGCTCTTCTAAGTCACCATTGACGCCTCATAATGTTCATGCATATGTTTGGTTGGAAGACGAAGCCGCCAAGGGGTCAAATGAAATTTGTTCGGCACTATATCACCGTCTTAATGCAGTAGATTTAAATGGAGTTAGCAAAATAAGACTAGTATCAGACGGTTGCGGCGGACAAAATAAGAATTCCATGATTGTTTTAATGATCACGAAATGGCTTCATGAAACATCTAGTAGTATCAAAGATATAGAAGTAGTCTTTCCAGTCACTGGCCATTCGTTTTTGCCTGCAGATAGAGTATTCGCTTTAAATGAAAGGGTCATCAAAAAGAGAGAATGTATTATAGAACCATCTGAATATAAAAAGGTAATTGAAGAACATGCAACAATACATGAATTGGCCACTAATGTAACTTTATATGACTGGAAGGAGAAAAGTAGGGAATACCTCAGGAGCACGAACGGGTGGCACTTTCAAATAAGCAAATGCAAAAGAATAATATTTGAAAAAAAAGATTGTGGTAAAGTAAAGATTCGAGGTGAAGTTTCGTATAGAAATGATATGTGTGAGAGTAAATGTTTACTCAAGCGTGGCAAGAAGTTGAGTGGACTAATTTTAAATACAGTTCCTAGGGGTGTCCCTGTTAAAGCAGCAAAATTAAATGACGTGAATAATCTTCTAAAGAAACACTATGGGAATGATTGGCAAACTTTGGAAAATCTTGCATATTATAAATATGTTATAACAAGGGACAATAACTTTGCAGATAGTGACTGTGAAAGTGTTGTTGATCCTGGAAACATTGAAAATGAAGAAGTTTTAGACTTCGTATGATTTTTTTTGTAACCTAATAAATTCCTTAAATTTGTACGTTCCTATTTTAACAATTACCAAAATAAATACTTAAATAGTATCTCTAGAATAATATTGTTTAATTTTGGTTTTCATGATGCCGTTATTTTTTTATTTACTTTCCTATAGGTACTATTACCTACCTCCTATCGCAGTTAATTCCACTATTATTTTTTACCATTGCAGGCAACCCTAAAACCCGAGTCAAAATGACGTCATCAAAGTAATTTCTTATCAATATACAATATGTCCAGGCAAAAATTTCCATCAAAACCAAATATGTCCATTGGTGTTCTTCAGAATCCGATATGTCCGTATTAATTTTGTATTTTTATGCAGGTTTTGATTAAAAGTTGATATTTATTTAATTGCTATAGTAATACTACACACTAACACTATGTGAAAAAGTAATCTTCAGTAGCGATAGTGGGTAAAGACACTTTTCAATGAAAATTGTACTATATCTCATTTTAGTTTATCATGGACGTATTTGCGTTCGATATTTATCAACTCAATTGAGGCCCTCAGCGCTAAATTGGCCTAAGCCAAGACCAATCGATGTGGAGATATAGGGGATTTTAGAATAATGAGTTTGACTTATGTGTGTAGATATTTGATGGAAGCTTATTTTTGTCTATTTTTTGTAATTAAAATTAAGGATTCTTTAACATGAGTGATTTTATTTTATCATGTTTTCAGTCTATTGCCGTACTTAAGTCGAAATATGAAAAAGAGGAATACTCTTTATCACTGATGGCCTCAATTTTATTCAATAACGACGATTACCTAAACAACCGGTGAACAGGAATATTCAGTGACGTTCAAACGCATAGAATTCAAAACAATCGCTCACACCGCAGAGACAGCACGGCCAATGTCGTACCGAACTAGGCAAAATAAACCAATATACCGGTTGGCAGGTAAACTAACTGAATGAAATGCAGTAATCCCATTTCATCCGAAAACGAGGTTTCTTTGATAAGAGTTTTAGGAATAGCGTAGGTGTGGTTGAGGAGTATGGTTTTAAAGTACACATACCGCCCACGGAAGATAGAAAGGAGAGGCAGTTAACAACGGACCAAGCTAATAAATCGTGAACAATAACTATTTGCCGCTGGGTTGTAGAAGCCATGAATGGCAAAATGAAACAGTGTTTTAAACTGCTCCTGCAACCATATATTAATATACATTATCACCACCTGTTTCTTGATTTTAAAATCGGTGCTTTTGAATGCATTTCATCCTGTTTTTTAAAACCAGCGACTAGCTGCAAATATAATTAATATCACGGATGAAAAAGTGAAAACCCCAAATAGCTGACTTGATTATGTGGAACTTAAGCATCTAAATCAACAACGTCGAGATTTTGTAACAATGGAAGCGTGTCTACTATGCCCTAAATTACTTCCCACGTCCAACAGAGGACTACACGAATTCCTCCACCGCTTTCCTACGGACGGCATCGGATGGCCGAAGCCTTCCATAGCAAAGCGGTGAAGAGGCGTTAACGTCAGCCCCGATTATAACTCTCCTCCCTCGCAACGCTTGGAGGATCTTTCTAAGCTGATGTATGTAAGGGTCAGCCGTGTGTGAGTACTGAAAGTAGCAGCTAATTACATAATACTACGCGAAGAGATGATAATTTCTGCGACGGCACTATGGGTGTTGTTTAAGTGCGTTAAAGATGTTACAGCTATATTTTTGGACTTAATGCAAACGTATATACCCGCACGTGATTGTTTATATAGCTGGATAACTTTATTGACTAAGAGATCGCTGATATTGTTCCTGTTTTAAAACTATGTCTAATTTATGTTCGACTATAAGACGGTCTAACTCATTTGTTGCTGTTACGTAATAGTGTAAATTTAGCTGTCCTATTATTAAACTAGCCATCATATAATAATATAGTATTTAATACTGTTAAATTTTCAATGTATATATGTATGATGATGTACAATGTACATTGTGGTGAACCTACGCTATGATCGAGTATTTTTTATATCTTTTACACGGCTTAAAAGTAGATTTGGTAAAGTTGGGGCATGCCTTAGTGTCGTGAGATTCGGCGCAATGACCACACGTAGGGTTTATTTCGGTTCAAAACTTTTGAACGTGACCTGCAATGTTGGTATTTTCTACACCTAACTGATTTTTTAAGATAAGTAACGTACTTACCTACTGAGTGGTTGAAATTTTTACTTATCATCGTCATTTGTAGCGCACCGCTGTTCACAGCTGCACGTATTAACCAAATAGCCGAGGCATTATGTTGAATGTCTACCCTTCCCATTTTTGGCCCCCACTCTTGGACTTTCAGACCATATCGGCCCAGTTATCTAGGTGCTTACTTTAGTTCTTCTGCTCTCGTCATCTCATCATTTCTGATTCCAGCGTGTAATTTGGGGCTGTGGTCGGGCGGGTAGTACACTGATAGCGACTTCACCAGACAATGGTCGGAGTTTCCTAAAGGAGAAGATACCGAAACTGAGTATCTGTCTGGATCTGTTGTCAGCAGAAGGTCCAAGCAATTGGCTGTATGCGTATCAACATCTGGACCAACTGGGTGACGTTAAGCGATAAAGCAAGTTTGCGCATCTCTCTCCCAGCGTGGTCAATGCACTTGGTGATGGCAATTAAAATCCCCCAGTAACACTAACTGGGCTGCAGGCTACCTTGGCTGAGCTGCGTCAGTCGCCTGACTGTAATGTTCTGTGAGCCTGATCGCCTTCTAGATCAAGCACATCCCCTGACTGATACCAATGCCCTGACACCGTAGTCCAATTTTAAGGGCCCGGAACTACAGAATGAATATAGGCCTTAAGCCCCAACCTTTTGGTTGCAAGTTCATGTGGCTGACAACTATTTTATAATAAAAAAGGAAGTATTTTTTATTCGTAAGGTATTAAATTATCGTTTCCTAGTCAAGTTTTAGCTTTTGAACGCTGTTCAAGGTTAAAGTTGTGTTTACCTCTTGTTAACACTTTAGTTATTATGTATTATTGAAAGTTTTTGCATCACATACGGAAGGCCTAAAGATCAACTGTCAAGTTTTTACTGTATCACACATACGTACAAATTCGTATGCTGGTCAAAAAGAAACACACAGAATGATAATAATATATTACACACTTTGACATTTTTCATTTTATTATCAGGATATAATTCCCTTCTAACTTTATATGATACTAGCTTTTGCCCGCGACTTCGTCCGCGTGGCGAGCCTTTTATAAAGAGAGATCTTTGTCTATGTTGTAGAAAAAAAAATGTTGTAGAAAAGTCTAAAAAAATGCTTAATTTTTTAAAGTATACATTTTATTTTGAGTATTTGTTGTTGTAGCGGATACAGAAAAACGTCACCTATCAAAATTTCAACTTCCTACCTATCAGTGTTGATAAGATAAAGCCTTGTTACAGACGGGCAGACAGACAGCGAAGTCTCAGTAATAGGGTCCCGTTTTTACCCTTTGGGTACGGAATCCTAAAAAGAGTAGCATGGATGGCTCGGTTGCTGATGCAATCGGAATAAGAGCTACACAGAAAATTAAATGCATTTAGGAAAAACATTTATAAAATTTCCTTATAAACAACGTTTCTGGTCGTTCTGGAGGGGGTTGCAAGAATGACCAGGACGGATGGCGAACTTACGCGGGAGCACTCCACATATAACTGACCATGAGAGAAGTAGGGCTGTGGCTAAACAACTGTCGCTAGCGCAAGTGTTTGATCCTTCGACTTTCTTTTTTATCTCATGTATACATCATAAAATAACCCCTGTGAAAAAATGCCTGGGTGATAATGAGTCAGTGATGGATGAATATGAATATAGACAATGTACGTCCCTGTTCCTCCACGTTCAGGACATAAGCAGGTATTCGTAAACAAACTACGCATAAACACAGCGCAATTTTAAATAGAATTCACGTATTTCCGTATTTTTTCCCGGTGTGTATTGAAGGCGTCGAATAATGAAAGTTGCCTTAAAAAAAATTGATTTTTCTTGGAGAAAAACCATGAACAAATACATCACAATCACTCTGAATCTGGCGTTAGTACAGTATTTTTTCATAAAAAAGATTTTTTATATTCCCATGAAGCTGTACATTTGCTAAGATATATTAAACAATTTAAGGCCTTTAACTCGCGGTAATTTTTTTGTCTATACCAATGCATGCCCGCTATTCCCGTTACCGTTGGAATTTCGGAAAATCTAGACATGACTGAACTTTGCATTCACTAAGGTGTATGCAAGTCAAATTTCAAGCATCAGGTTAAGATTTTTTCATAATTTTTTTTTCCCACAAACTCCCGATCCTGTAGGAATTTCTCAAAATACTTAACTTTATATTTACTAAAACTTTATTTTGCTAACTCTCATTCCCGTGGAAATTTTACGTTGCAAGAAAGTTTTCCGTTCATGAAGGTACCTGCATGATTTCAATAATTTATCTTACGCGGTTTATTTTTTTTTCATACAAAAGTTTTCTCCCGCAAACTACCGTTCCCGTGGGAATTTTCCAATATCGTGTTGAATCTAAGCTATACGTTTACTAAGGTATCTGCATTCCAAATATGAGGCGTAAAATTTGAGCGGTTTAGGATTTTCACTATGATAGGTATTCTCGTTCCCGAGGCAATTTCGGGAATACCTATCATAGTGCACCCCTACGATATCTAACCTACGTCCTTTTCAAATTTTAAATGCCGTTGGAAATGTTTAGCCGTTTGGGCTGTGCGTTAATGTCAACCAGTCAGTAACTCCCTATAAAAAAAATATAATGTACGTCCCTGTACCTCCATAGATAGGTATGTATGTACAAGATAACAAACCACGCGCAAACACATCACAATACGATTCACGCATTTCAGTATTTTACTCGGTATATGTTGAATGTAAATAATAATCAATGTTGTAATATATAAATTTGAAAGGTTTTCTTTTTTAACAATACATTTCATTCAATTCAAAAATGCTTCTGTATCTGGCGCTTGTGCAGTATTTTTTGATGAAAAAGGTATTTCCCAATCCCATAAAGCTGTAAATTTCCTAAGATACCCATATACTAAAAAAATTAAGCCTCATACTCGCGGTATTTGTTTTTCTATACAAAAGTTTTCCCACTATACCCGTTTCCATAAGAATTTTGGAAAATTCAGTCATGGCTTAAATTTGCAATCTGTAAGGTATATGCATGTTAAATTTCAAGCCTCTAACTTACGTGGTTTAGATTTTTTCATTCAATTTTTATCCCGTCAACTCCCGTTCCAGTAGGAATTTTTCAAAATACAGCCATAACTAAACTTTATATTTCCTAAGGTATGTGCATGTTAGATTTCAAAATTGTTTTTGTTAGATTTCAAAATTTACACGATTTCTCATATAAAAGTTTTCCGCTAACTCCCATTCCCGTGGGAATTTTGCAATATCACGTTGTAAGCTTACTTACATGTTACTTATATGTTCATTAAGGTACTTGCGTAACAAATCTCATTCATCTGTCTTACGCGGTTTATTTTTTTCATACAACAGTTTTTTCCCGCTAGCTCCCGTTACCAAAGGAATTTTTCAATAGCCTGTTGCACCTAAGCTTTAAGTGTACTAAGGTACCTGCAATCCAAATTTCAAGCGTCTACCTTGAGAGGTTAAAATTTTTCATACAAATTTTTATACCGTCAACTCCCGTTCCCGTAGGAATTTCTCAAAGTACAGCCATAACTAAACTTTATATTTCCTAAGGTATGTGCATGTTAGATTTCAAACTTCAAATTTACGCGATTTCTCATATATAAAAGTTTTCCGCTAACTCCCATTCCCGTGGGAATTTTGCAATATCGCGTTGCAAGTAAGCTATACGTTCTTTAAAGGTCCTGTGTACCAAATTTCTGCCATCTGTCTTACGCGGTTTATTTTTTTTCATACAAAAGTTTTTTTACCATTAACTCCCGTTCCCATGGGATTTTCCAATAGCCTGTTGCACCTACCTAAGCTTTTAGAATACTAAGGTACCTGCATCTCAAATTTCAAGCGTCTACCTTGAGCGGTTTAGATTTTTCATACAAACGTTTTATCCCGTTAATTCCTGTTCCCGTGGGAATTTCGGGAATCCCTTTCTTAATGCACCTCTAGAGGTACGGTACCTAAGCTACATCCGTTCCAAATTGCAACGTATAGATGTTTGTTACAAAAACTGCGGGTAACAAAACCAGGGCATATTTAATTTTATTTATTGACACTTTACTGCACAGAGTGGACAAAGCTTAATGTTAAAGCATTCTCTACCAGTCAACCATACATTTTAAGTTTGAACAATTAGAGGGTGCCAGAGAAAATAAAATAGAAAGAAATTATCAAAAATTATAAATACAATACTTATAAATATAAAAATCAACTAAGCATACATAATATTTGCATACAATCCAAATATACATAGAGGTAGAATGCAGGCTCACTAGCTATAAAGGGAGGTAGTAAGGTTGTACTTACGAACGAGTAGCTTGAAGGTTCTAGGTAGATCTAGTCTCAGAATCTAACATTTAGTTCGTAATAAGCGTCATTCTATATTTTCATCATTTTCAACAATCGCGTACACTACGCTTTTTTATCCTTTACTAGCTGTCCCGGCGAACTGTACCGCCTAACAGTTAATGAATGTCGTGTTACCTTTTAGCTGAACTAATTTACGCTTTGATGAACGTAATACAATGATAATAAATAATATGAATATACAATATATATAGAAACAAAAGTATTTTATTATGATGAATGATGATGAGAAAACAATTAAGTACTCCAAACACCATGTCAGAAAAAATATATTGAAAACTATGTTAAAGACGGGCCCGTTGGTGTAGTGGTCAGCATGTAGCTCCGTAGGGTCGTGGGTTCGATTCCCACCGCTGAT
The DNA here is from genome assembly GCA_012932125.1 of Conopomorpha cramerella. NCBI lineage: Eukaryota > Metazoa > Arthropoda > Insecta > Lepidoptera > Gracillariidae > Conopomorpha > Conopomorpha cramerella. The sequence goes on from SJJU01003174.1 coordinate 31,074, forward strand.
AGGTGCTTAGGTGATGAGCTTTTAAGGACTTGTTGGATGTGTCTGGGTGTTTTATTTATAAGTATATATTTCAATGAAAAAAAATAATATATATAAGTAAATATATCTCGTTGTCTGATTTCCATAACACAAGTGCTTTAGCTACTTAACATGGGATGAAGGCAATGTGTGTGTTGTTGTAAAATATTTATTTAATTTATATTTATGTTGTGCCGATTGGTATACACTCGGATTAATTAAATAATGGAATTTTCATTCAAGCACCTTGTGGTAAACGACAATCTTGAAGAAAGACCATGAGAAAAACATGCATTTTCTAGATTGAGGCCACAAATTTTAATAATCAAGGATTGGTCCTGTGATTTGTTGATCGTCGTGGCGAAGAAGAAGAACGCAGACATGAACAGTTGTTACAGCATTTGACAGGATAGGACGACAAATGTTTGACATGTAATAAACAAATCAGCATTTATTGAAATGATTAAGTATTCATTACACATATCGAGTTTTCATTGTTTTTAATATGTATTCTGCTATTCGGAGCGGAGACAAATCCAACGAATCAATAACCATGAAAATTGGTTCAGCAGATCTCGAGTTATAAGTGTTGTAACAAACCCGTCTTTGTTTCATATATATAGATTAAAAGGTGTGAAGTGTATTTTGGCCTTGCTATCCTATTTTTACTTTGCGTCGGCTTTTGTACCAACACAATCGCAGCACCTTTATCCGGTCCTAGACCATCATGTGCAACTAGAAACTGGTTGGTATTCAAAGAAAAACGAAGAGCAAACAAACTCAACCAGCTCGCAATGTATGATACTTAATCGTGTTTAAAGGACCAAATATATTGGTCCGTCGCATACTAGTGAAGCAACTCAGTGATGGTGGAGCTTAAAACAGCCGCAGATTACTCAAAGCCTGTACAGAGACCTTGAAATTCCTGCTCCGGGGTTGGTGACCAGAACACCAGGGATACAAGATAAATGCAAATTGAAGTCTTGAGTATTATTGGTTATGCACGGATGAGCCTGTGATAATTATGTAGGTACCTACGTACTTATTATTATTCAGTTGTAAATACTTAATTCTATGAATATCTAAATAAAACCGGTGACCGGGGGCATGAACCGATAGGCAAACGAGTTCTCGAGTGGAAACCCGCGTTTCGGCAAACGAAGTGTAGGATGCCCTCAGGCAAGATTGACTGATGATATACGCAACTTTTAGACGATTTACTGAACAGTATTATTGGAAAAATAATAAATATCTGATAGGGCCTTAGCAGTAGATCAGAACTTTGGCCCCGCTAGGTTTAGTCCTCCGTATTTACCCGTGGTTCTCTCCCAAAAGGCAATTTGTGCCTCGTTTGTAATAATGCTGTCTCCCACTATTTAGATTAAGGGAAATAAAAAAATCATATGTATGCGCTGCATTGCAATGCATTTTTCCTCTTATTTCTATACCTATCGTTTTTAGTATAATTACTATGTGGGATCCAAGACAGAAGGCTAGGCCCCCTCGGGATCTAGCCCAGACGTCATTGATTGAGCTCTGGTCTATACTGGATGCCGCTGTAGATCCTGGCTCTAACAGGAATTACTGTGGTGGGAAAGTGGGTGGGAATATCCCGGATTGATGATATGCGCAAGATGGCTGGCAGAAGGTGGATGCGAGAAGCCGAAAACAGATAGTGGCGTGCAATTGGAGAGGCCTACCAGCAGTGGACAAACATGGGCTGATGATGGTGATCTAAATAAAAAAAGACAAGTAAACGAGAAAGCTAGCTGCAATGGATAGAAGAAATGTGCAATTATAATATTTACTTACAGACATACATTTGTAACGACATAAGAAATATTACGTAATATTCTGATTAGAATATGTGACACCTATAAAGTAAATTTATTTGTCACTTTTTCGGAATGAGCAGATTACTCGTACGTACTAGACTACAGTCCTTTTTAGGAGGAAGAGAACTCATCATTTGTAAAGTACTTTCAATTTATTACTAGTAATTGTAGTTTAATTCATTACTAAAAGTGTTAATTATATTACCTACCATGGACCCTATTCAGTCTGTACAATGGAAATGTTTTTGGAAATAAATTTATTATTTATTTAAAAAATTGTGCATGCTCATATTGTACCACATTTGAAAGTTACTAAGCACTGGATACACAATAATATGGTACACAATTCTTATTAAATCCGATTTTTGCTGTATTGATTTTTTCAATTTTAATTCACCCCGTTTTACTAAATAGTTATATGCATAACTAACTTCGCTTAAATGGTCACATTGCTTAGTCATTATTTGTTCCCGATACAATTTTACCTGTTAAAAATAATATGTTTTCATTCTCCTGATCCTAACCATAAATACCGGAATGCAGGGTGATATTTTTACGTTTTTCATAACCGGTCCATGTCTGCGATTAATTCAAAGTCATAGGGCGGGTGTCTATCTACATACATTATTTACTTGTAGGTATGTATGAACCACACATTTCTAAATTAATAAAGCGTTTAGTCAAGTCATTACGTATTTACTGCGCACGCTAATAACGGGTCGATAAGAATTGTTACAAGTACTTTTCTATTATATGCAAGTACAAGTGCTGATAGCCCTGTTGTCTTTGCCTTCTAGGTGACCGCCTTTATGCTTTTTTCCCCAGAAGACTAGAAATTATAGGAAAAAATCGTGTGAAAGTAGGTATAGTGGACTGCGCTGACTGGGTGCGGAAAATTCATGTAATGGCACTCGCACACGTGTTAACGAAAGTAATAAATATTCTAACGGTAGCTCTAGCTGCTATACTCGTAGTTTTACTGCAAAAACCCGGTAGACATGCTACTAAGTACAATCGCATAATAACAAAATCGGTACCTGTTACACAACCTGATCTAACTTATTACCCTACGCTTATTAATTCTTGAAAAGTATTAATTGTAGACCTACCATAGGTATATAGCTACGACACGAGACATGTTAAAATTTGCTGTGGTCAAGTTTTTTTTTTATCACTATGAACAAGGGTTTGATCACCATCCTGCCTAATGTTAAGCAGCGATGTGGTCTACGATGGAGCACACTTGTTCAGAAGGAACCTATTAACCCGCGACTTGAAGACCTTCAGACTGTACTGCGCAGGAAACACAGACTCCGGCAAGTCGTT
>SJJU01003175.1:0-36127 GCA_012932125.1 Conopomorpha cramerella
AGACGCTCATGCAAACGTCATTCAATTCCATCAGTCATGATTTATGGAATTACTACTAATACTAATTCACACATCATTCACTATATTAGACGATAGGAAATCCGTCAATCACAATCATGACTGTGGTAAAACTGAGATCAAAACGTATCGTCTAATGTTTGCCTATTACATACACTTTAAGTTAATAAATACTTTAATTCCTTAAACCCCATACGAATCGAATTGAGTAACCTTCTCGTTTTTTTTAATTGTTTAAACATTACATACCTAGGTCCTAAATATTCTATGTGAACCCTTTTACGACGATCGAACCCCACGTTGGGTAGACATTTTTATTAAAAATCATTCTCAATTTTCCACTGAAAAACTTTGTTTCTCTATATTGATAGCAATATAGAGAAACAAAGTTTTTTAATTAAACAATTCATCAAACGTAGCAGCTGTGGCAAATGACAGAATAACACCGACGACGCGAACAAGTTTTCTATTAAAACACTTTCGGGTACACTCAACAAAATACAATAGATGTGTCAATGTCATCACATGGACATGTGGCACTTGTCCACAAAAGGGTTGAGAGACAAATAGCACTTAATCGTTCATTTTTTTTTATCACTATGTACAAGCGTTTGATCACCATCCTGCCTGATGTTAAGCAGCGATGTGGTCTACGATGGAGCACACTTGTTCAGTAGGTAACTATTCACCCGCGACTTGAAGACCTTCAAACTATACTGCGCAGGAAACACAGACTCCGGCAAGTCGTTCCACGTCCTGGCGGTACACACTGAAAGTGGACGCAAACCGTTTGGTTCGCGTAAATGGCAAATCCACCTGGTATGGATGACGTTTTGCCGTTCTCCTGGTATTTCATAATCAAATAGCGACAGCTAAAGACTTGAGCTCCTAGACGATTTTCCAAAATACACTTCACGCCTTTTAATCCCAAAGCGGAATAGATAGAGAGAGAGAGAACTTGCCAAGCAAATGCCAACAGTTCACCAAGTGTATTTAACCCAACGTGACAGCGTGGACCCATCGGCGTTACAGGATCCACACACCTTGTGGTGTGAGAGTTTCATTACCCTGTTGTCCATCACCGTATGAGCGTTGCGTTGCGTACATAGGCTCTGAAAAAAAGAGTCCCTTTGGTACACATCCTGCAGCCGGCTTCGCAACCTCGCTCACAAGTCAAGTATCCGACTACTGGACCACAGACGCTAAAATATTCATTGGTATTGGTAATAACATCACTATATTATAGATATCTTTATACCTAGTTTCTTACCAAATCGCAAAGAAGCTCTCCTCCGTATCGCTTATTAACATCACACAGGATGGTGGTCAAACGTTTGTTCATGGTGTTTAAAAGAAAAGGGTAGGCCGATTTTTATGGAAGAGCGCGCGTAGATGTATCGGGTAGATCTGAGAATCGATCAACATCCAATCCTCTTTTTGTCGTAAGGCAGAACAAATCACGATCAGCTAGAATACCGCTGAAATTGTATGTAACAACTTCCGTTCGACGACTTAGGGAATTCGGTGACCGATTTTCGTGAATAACGTTAACGTAATTTTTAAAGTCCGATTTTTATCGTTACTTTTTTTTTTATCATAAACTAGCGACCCGCCTCGGCTTCGCACGAGTGAAATGGCTATATAATGCCAAATTCATTTATAGACAACGTTCACAGCTTCTTTTGTCATTAGACAATACAAACGTTTTTATTTTGAGATGAGAGATTTGAAAGAGCGTCATATAATTGGCGTATGAAAAACACTCAACGTTGAAATCTAAACCCGCAACATTGAAACTTTGACTCTGAGATTTATTTATGGTAATAATAATTGCAAATTATATCTATATCTATCTGCAACGTCACTCTTTGGTAGGCGCATTATATAGTCCTCTTTGCTCTCTAACAGGAACTTTATTTGCAAGAATTACGACATTATCATGATCGTCATCACCAACCCATGTTTGTCCACTATTGGACATAGGCCTCTCAATTTGATTTCGGATGCGACAAAACTCTAATAGTTAGAGATATGATGTCGCGACGTTTTTTGTACATAAGTTCTACAAAATTGTAGTACGGTCGGCCAAGAAAATGGTCTATCAGTTTCGATGACACTTCCTGTATCACTAAAACACCAATAAGGTAGAGTTGGTATACTGTGACAAGTGAACAATGAACCTTAATGTCTAATGACATTCATATGAGTTTCAACATTAGGGTGGTAGAGCAGATTCTTGGCCGATTGTACATCACTTTGTTATAATTATCTTCAATCGTTTTCGCAGCGTTCGCAATGAAAGTTTTTTGGTATTTTTTTACATTATCGGAGTTTTGGTAAAGAACCCTATTTTTTAAAACTAAATATAGCCTATGTCACTCAGGGATAGTATAGCTTTTCAACAGTGAAAGAATTTTTCAAATCGGTACAGTAGTTTCGGAGCCTATTCGAGACAAACAAAAAATTAGATTTTTTCCTCTTTGTAATATTGGTGATGTCCTGACCGAAGGTGGCGTAAAAAGTACTCGAAACCGGAGGTCGTGTATGAAAAGATGTATGATTGTAGATGAAGCGAAAGGGGTATGTCAGGATCGTGACAAATGGAGATCTGTAGTCTCTGCCTACCCCTCTGGGAGACAGGCGTGAAGTGTATGTATGTGTAATATTTTATATTTAGTTTTCTTTTTTAAATCTCACGACTTTTAGGAGTTTGATGAAACTTCAATTTATTATATTATACAATACATATAATATAATTACGCAATTTAATGCTTTATAATTGTACAAAGGAATTGACTTAGTTCTGGAAAGACACACGTATACGTATTACGTAGACATACGTAATTTTCATAGAATACCTTAGAGAGCGTTTAGAATTTTTTTTTTAATCACTATGAACAAGCTTTTGACCACCAATTTTATAATAAATCAAAAACAAAAATGCTAGGGATTATATAACATGAGATTATAACTTTGATAGCGCCATTTAAGCGCAGCCGCGACTACCGCCATCTAACGTGCAAGTATGAGCAACAACTTTGACGACGACGGCCGTCACGGACGCGTGATGGGCCCCCGTTTTTTACTAATTATATCTCAGAATATTCAATAATAAAATTGCCTACGTTATAAAAACATTTATTGTATTCAATTAATAAGAAAGTGTCCAAAAATGTTCCCAAATAAGAAGATATTTCAATACCTCATCTTTTTGCACATAAATGGGACTTTTTTGTTCACCTATTTATCAGGAACAATCCGTACATACGTCGTTTTTCTGTATCAATGACAAATTAGGCAGCGCACGCATTGAAAGCTCTCAAAATGGCCGCATTTCAGTTCAACCCGTTCCCGTTGGAGTTTCGGGATAAAAAAATTGTGTTCATTTGGAAAAACGTTTCGAAAACTTTCTTTTAGTGTAAGAATCATCAAAATACGTTCAGTAGTTTCGGAACCTATTCAATACAAAAAACAAACTTTCCTCTTTATAATATTAGTTAGGTGAGATATTCCAAAGGTGATCCTATGATAGGTATAAGAAAGCATTAGCAGAGAAATAAATAAACAAATATGGCGGGACATTTTTTTTACACACGGTCACCTGTCCCCAAACTAGGATACCCTGTACTATGGGTGCCAGAGACTGATATACTTACATAAATACTTTTAAATACATACATAGATAAATAAAACACCCAGACGCACACAACAAATGCTTCAGCTCATCACTAAAGCAATATGTCCGTGGCGGGAATCGAACCCGCGGCCGTCGTCCTAGAGGCAGATGCGCTGACCACTAGTCCATGACGGCCGTCAAACATTCGAAAATTTTAAACATCGACACTCGTTCCTAATGCAAACAAAATACAAAAGTTAGAAGTCTTCACATGTAAGTATCTTTATCTTTAAACGAGCAATTCTTGTATATATATGTATATACCTCTATATATATATATACAAACGGCTGCACCGATTTTCATGAAATTTGGTATGTAGAGAGATTTGGGGGCGATAAATTGATCTAGCTAGGTTTAATTTTTAGAAAACATCATTCCAACCGTGTTTTCGGGCATGAAAAATTGCGACGAATGGAAAGTTAAAATTTCTATTCCACATTTCGACCTATTTCTTAAGCAAAGATGTTCAGTTTCATGAGTACATTGAGCCTTTAAAGTTATCGGCTCTACACTTTTTACACGCTGTATAAAATTCCAAAAAACTAGGTGTGAGGGACCTTATTACGATCTTAATGAGACACGAGTTGGTGGTAATTATGTCTGTATAATTTTAGTTGGAGTGAGTTTATATATTTATAAATACATGATTTATCACCATGACTCAGTGTAATTGAATCGTGGTGTATCTACACTATTTCTTACAGTTTTATAGGTTTACAAAAAAAAACAATAATAATTGAGCGAAGCTCGGTCGTCCAGGTACTAATAATAAGATGAGGTGCATAGTCTCGACGATGAGGGCACAGAGCGCGCAGCCTCCCTTCCACAATACCTAAGAAAATTACTTCCATTCAAGAAGAGATTTCACGACGAAGACCTCCAAGTGATATAATAGAATTCAAAGGATCATTTTGTAATTTTTATTAAAAAGAAGCCGGCTTTGAGATTGTATTGTTACGCCCGGGGGTCGAGAAACAACGACTAGAGTGCCGTAGAAGTGCGTAGAACATTCGAGAGGATTAAGGAACATTCCAGTATCCAAGTCGACGCATACAAACCACTACACAGTGCCTATATGCTAACAGATACTCATGGAACCATCTAGAAGTCTCTGTACTTGTTATACTCATAACTGTACTATAGAATATTTAAAAACATTCCCTATAATTTTGTCAAAGGATCACGAAAGATAACTTAGAATTACTATTTATTTTTAGCACTATGCACTACAATTACTTACCATGTACATACATTTAAGTAAGACATGTTGTGGTCGCCTCTAATTGGGAGATTCACAGATTAGAAATTAAGGTTTTTTATGTATACATTGTTTGTGTAATCTTCTGTTGGTAATCCAAATAAAAAAAAATAAAAAAATAGGTAAGTACCTACCACCAACGACTGGAATGTTCCAGAAGAAAAAATCAAATACTTGTGGTGTGAAAGTACAACTTCCTATAACCAACTACTTGTAGTCTGTCAGTATAGGCATTCGAATGTAATAGAAAGATCTCGAATGTTCGGTAGAAGTACACACAGATCATTCCAGTATTCCAGTTGCGGCACACATACGCGCAACAATGTCGTACATGTGTGAAAGAGATACAAATAGAACCTTCTAGTAGTCTCTATACTTGGTCACTAGCGACGTCTGGAATGTTCGAGAGCTTTATAGAAACTAAGTCTACTTACGTTAAATAACTCTCAGTTTTATATCCGTCAGAATGTAGTAGAAGGATCTCGAAGGATCGAGAAAAGTGTGGACTGTTTCGGAAGCCACAAGTACACAAGTAGCCGTTATACCTACTTACCTACTGTTGGTGTAGGTATAAACACGCGTTATACTAGCGCTGTTATGCTAGGAAATTAAGTAGCGTAGGGACTTATTATAGCTCAAATAAGTAAGACAAATAAAAAATCTAAATAAGCATTGGTTAAATGCCTATTTTTCACTACTGGCTTACCTCCTAGCTTCGCCACTAGTAGGTAGGTATGAATTGCAAGCACCGACCTTTTTGAGCACAAGCGGCGGTGCATGGCGTGAAAAGTGACAGCGGGGGCGGTGGGGGCTGGATACAGCCGTCAGCTACGATTGGCGTTGACTTGCTCGCTTGATTGCGCATTTCAAGATAGTTATAATAACTCTTTCGCGAAACGTTGCTACTTTTTGACGGAATATCATATAACTTTTTTTGTATGTTTCAAAATGAAATCACCCATAAATGGATGTGTTTGATGTGTATTTAAAGAACACTCATTTTACTCATAATTTGGTACTATTCGGCCGGACGGATATCGGGGGATAGTGAAAAATCAACCGGATAAGCCGGTTGCCGCATAATAGCCGGATATCCGTTGCAAGTCTAGTAGATACATATAGAGTTCTACTAAAACGGATATTCCCAAAAGAATAATGGCAGATTTCGTTCCAGTTAAAAATAATATTTTATTGTTTGATCAAGTTACATAATTGTATGCAGGGAATCAATTTACGTATATTATTGTCTATAATAATATTATATACAGCAAAGGTTTGTTTGTTTGTTTGAATTGAATAGGCTCCGAAACTGCTGGACAGATTCGAAAATATCTTTCACTGTTGGAAAGCTACATTATTCCTGAGTAACATAACCTACATTTTATCCCGGAATTCCCACAGGAACGAAAAAACGCGAGTAACCCCGCGCGGTACAGCTAGTATTTTATAAAGTCAGTCATCAGTCTTGAAATGCCTTGAATTTTACACTCATAAAGCCAAATATTTATATTAAAATTATTTTCAATATGCGGTGTTTTAAAATCACGTGAAACAAAGAATCTTATTTTAGACAACAAACACTATAACAATAAACTATGAAAAACGCGTCTAAATTACTGGAACGAAGTAATGTATGAAACCTGCCATGATTCTTTCCAGAGGTTACTTTACATTCCGTATTTCCATCGGCTAATTTGGGCACCGAATAATTGTCATTTTAGAGGGTCCATAAGGGCATCTCGATCAGTTTATACCATTACTATTTTTTTTTAATATAAACCCAACATTCGTCTCCAAAAGCGTCTGTGGTCCAGTTTGTCGGTACTTGACTTGTAAACCGCGGAGGTCCGGTTTTCGAGTCCGTACTGACGTGTACAAATGGGACTCTTTTCAGAGCCTATGTACGCAACGCAACGTTCCGCTACGTGAAGGAGAACATGCGTGGCATGAAAACCCGCACACCACAAGGTGTGGTGAACCCTATAACGGCGATGGGCTCACCCCCTGTCACGTTGGGTTAAATACGCTTGGTGAACCGTGGGTACTTGCTTTAGCAAGTGCCTCTGCCTACCCCTCTTTGGGATTAAAGACGTAACGTGTATTTTAAAAAAAAACATTTATTTTATCACTAGACAATCCTCAGTTCAACAACAACACAGTTCAACAACAAACAAACCTCCAGTGCGAACACAAAACGTGGTATCGTCGAACCAAGAGCAAACTTTCACTGTCTTCCACGCTCTATACCAACCCACCTATGCATTGCGATCATACCTCTAGTGATACATAATGACAATGTACATAACTGTATTACATAAGCCACGTACGATAGGAAACGCGTGTGCAATAGTCCATACGAATGCAACGCACGTCATAGCTCGTTGAACTGTATTTATCTGTTAAGAATTCTTATTACCAACTAGGTGTCCCGGCAAACATTTGTTTTGCCATAGGAAGTCGCATTTGTGTCCCGTGTATTGGATGAAATACACCTTTTAAACCTTCCCTGGACTTCCGCGAATAATTCAAGACCAAAGATAGCCAAATCCGTCCAGCCGTTCTCGAGTTTTAGCCAGACTAACGAACGGCAATTCATTTTTATATATAAGACTAGTTGTTTCGGCAAACATTTGTTTTGCCGTACGAAGTCGCAATTTGTACCCCGTGTATTGGATGAAATACACCTTTTAAACCTTCCCTGGACTTCCGCGAATAATTCAAGACCAAAGATAGCCAAATCCGTCCAGTCGTTCTCTAGTTTTAGCCAGACTAACGAACAGCAATTCATTTTTAATATATGTATAAAAGATATGTTTTTATTTTGGGGGCTTGCTCACAACGGCTGTTCGATTTAACAGTGGCTTATCTAACGTATTTGCTACGAGTTTTGGGGAGAATCTTTGTCATCACGGAATATGGTCCATATTACAGAAAACAAATCAAAAATAAATTAATTTCACTTCACGCCTTTTAATCCCAAAGCGGGGTAGGCAGAGGCACTTGCTTAATAAGCAAATGCCCACGGTTCACCAAGCATATTTAACCCAACGTGACTGGGGGTGAGCCCATAGCCGTTAGAGGGTTCACACACCTTGTGGTGTGCGGGTTTCATCACGATGTTGTCCTTCACCGTACGAGCGTTGCGTTGCGTACATAGGCTCTGAAAAAGAGTCACATTGGTACACGTCCAGTAGCCGGACTCGAACCCGCGACCTCCCGCTTACAAGTCAAGTATCCTACCAACTGGACTACAGACGCTCACAGGCAAACAATTTAACAGTTTACCCGTTAGGTGAAAAAGAGACAGACTAGTGCAGTGACAGTAATCATTATATCGATGGTCCCTATTAAGAAAGTCGGATCAACGAAACGGAACATGTTCAGTAGAGAAGATAGAAGTTAGTTTTGGATATCTATTAATATTTTGACGGGCCCGTTGGTGTAGTGGTCAGCATGTCTGCCTCTGCTCCATAGGGCCGTGGGTTCGATTCCCACCGCTGGCAGGTATTTAGGTGATGAGCTTTAAGTACTTGTTGGATGTGTCTGGGTGTTTTATTTATATAAGTATGTATTTAAAAGAAAAAAAAAGTATTTAAGTAAATATATCTCGTTGTCTGATTTCCATACCACAAGTGCTTTAGCTACTTAACATGGGATGAAGGCAATGTGTGTGTTGTTGTAAAATATATTATTATTATTATTAATCTATACTCTATACCAACTTCTTGCCCGTTCAGGGGTCGTAAGAGGCGACCGAGGGAGCTCTCCAGAGGACGGGCAGCAGCGCTCTCTGTGAGTTAAACCACAACACCACTGCGATCGCCAACCCGTGCCTGCCAGGCGTGGCGATTACTGGCATTTCACCGTAAATGACGGATCTCATTGGGGGAGGTCCTCGTCCAGCAGTGGACATTATGTGGCTGATGATGATACTTCTATACGAGGAAATATTTGTTTGTTTGTTTGTATCGAATAGGCTCCGAAACAACTGGACCGATTTATAAAATTCCTTTGCCGTTGGGAAGCTACGCTTTCCCCGGTGAACATAGGCTATATTTTATCCCGATATTCCCACGGGAACGAAAATAAATACGTGTGTAACACCACGCAGTACAGCTAATTAAAACTAAACTACTTGTGGTACATACTTCTCATTTACAACAGCTTATATAATCTTTGGTATCTTTACGTGATGTAATATACGTAATAAGTTTATAGATCTTAATATCGCCAATCTAACGGTGTAGAAAAGTACATATTCCTAAAATTGCACTACCAACATTTTTAATTGGTACCATCGATATTTACATGGCTATTATAGAAAAATGACAAAAATCTAATTATTACATTTAATGGCGGTTTTTCCTCCAACACTTTGCATTCCTTTCTAAAACAAAAATAAAAATTGCGTGTTTTGTGTAACAATGTTTTGTCGCAATCAAAACAGGAAAAGGAGTGCAAATTATGTGCCTGGAACACTTACGGTAGGTAACACCAAACAGTAATCATTCTCAGCACCACCGTCCCATACATTGGTTCAGTAGTTACGGCGGGAAAGTGGAACAAACAAACAAATAAACAAACTCACTTGCCCATTTATTAAATAAATAATAATAATAAATAATAATAAATTTTATTTTCTTATAAAGATTGTACACCAACTTACAAACTAAATCACACGTTGATAGCAATTTGGAACATAATGCAAAATCCTTAAACAACATACAATGTTTCATTTATACTTTACATATAATATTTTAAGTTTTTATTTTCGAAAAAGAACCAAATACAACTTACATTGAAGGTATACCGACAAAGTAACTTTACCTTCCGCGCTAATCTGAGGACTGTGTTACGGCAAGGTAAGATTCTCGTCATAGTATTTCCAACTGTATTAGAAGACAAACAGAGGCGTTTTTGTAATAAAAACATGTTCATATAAAAGAAATTGTAAGACCATTTTTTGCAATGGGCCTATACAATAGATGCCGATAACGAATGGCGTAAACATGTAGTATATGCTAAGAAAAGAGATAATTCTAACTCAACCAACATCATCTATTTTCACAAAGACAATTAATCAATATAAAAAAAAAAATATATGCACCTAAAAAATGGAAGTAATATATAAACTAGATATTTCAGATACGTAACTTAATAAGTATACTAATATATATATACATACATACAATATACACATATACATACATATACACATATACATACCCATATACATATACACACATACAAACATATATACATACACACATACATATGCATACACACACGCGCACATACACGTGCATGCATACCCACATATGTCCATATTTGTTACTTATAGACTTGTAACATGTTTTCTGTCCGTTCATAATCCAAACTACTCAGAAACTCGTCCAGTGCTCCACTACAAGCAAATCGTGTCAGGTCTTTTATAGGTTTGATTTTACTAATGCGGTTATATAGTATTGGGGCCAGATAATAGGAAAATCCCTGAGCAAAAGAAGTTTTGCATTTAGGAACATGATATACCTCGTATGATCTCCTATTTGAGGTATCGCAAGGTCTTTCATAGGAATGCTGTCTTAGTACTATACATTTAATGAATAGTTGTCGAACTGTTAACGTTTGGAACTCTTTGTATAGCTTTGTTGTGTTATATCGGAAATGCTTGAATCCTATTACTTTTAAGATACATCTTTGTGCCCTCTCAATTTTTATTAATGAACTTTTCCTAGCTCCACCCCAAGCAGAAATGCCATATGTAATGATTGATTGACACAAGGACGTGTATACTATTTTACTTGTTTTATTATCTTTCAGATTTCTAATTTTCTTAAATATAGGTATAAGCTTACGTATTCGAGATTTTAAACTATTGATGTGTTGCTGCCAATTCAGATTCTGGTCAATATCAACACCGAGATATTTTATATTATTGGTTCTAGTCAATATAGGGCAGTTGCAATGTAAGGTGTCAACGCAGGTAGCAGAATGGGCTCTGAGGTGATAATGATCATCAGGTTGTAAATTTGCTTTTATACTGAAAGTTATGAATTTAGTCTTTGTTATATTTAAATTAAGCAGATTATCGTCCATCCATTTAACGATTTTCCGAAAACCCTTCTCAGCCTCAGTCTTAACTAGGGACCAAGATGAATTTTGGAGTAGGATAACGGTATCATCAGCAAATGTGATAACTTTTGCATCCGGAAGCTCAATGTCACATAGGCCATTTACGTAAACCAGGAAAAGTGTTGGACCTAGGACAGAGCCCTGAGGGACACCAAATTTCACAGGTAACTCTGAACTTTGAACATTTCCAATCTTTACCAATTGTGATCTGTTGGTGAGATAGTCTTTGAAAAGTTCCAATGGTTGGCCTCTAATGCCTATTGTTTCTAGTTTACGTATCAGCAATGGAATCGAAACTGTGTCAAAGGCTTTTGTTATATCAATAAAAATGCCTATACACTTATTTTTCCTGTCTAGCTTCTCAGACACATGTGTTACTAGATTTTCTATAGCATCAACAGTTGATTTATTTTTCCTAAAGCCGAATTGATTTTTGGAAATAATATAATTAGCTTCGAGATATTTTAAAAGCCTATTATTAATGACCTTCTCTAGGATTTTTGCGATAGTAGGTAATAATGAAATTGGGCGATAATTCATAACAATATTTTTATCTCCCGATTTATACACTGGCACAATAATTGACTTTTTCAAAGCATTTGGGAATCTTCCAGAAGATAGACATATATTAATAACGTGAGTCAAAGGTCCAGTCAGGAAATCTAAGTAAGTCTTGATAAAAATCGATGAAATTCCATCCGTTCCAGAGGATTTTGTGTTTTTTAATGAACTGACAATTTTACGTATCTCCATTTCATCAGCCTCCAATAGCACAAATGAATTTAAGGGCGAGTTATTACATTTAATTTTTTTGGCAATGTTATCTTCAGTAAGTTTTAATTTATGTAAGATATTGTTTGACATATTTGCACCTACATTTGCAAAGAAATCATTTACAAGATTGACAGATTCTTGTGGAGTTGACTTTATTTTTAATAGTTCATCAGGTAATTGATTTTTGTTAAATGGATTTAAGTTACAAACACGTTTTATGACATTCCAGGTTCCTTTAATATCGGTCCTATTGGCATTTAAAGCTAATTTGCCATGTTCAGTTTTTAAGTTATGCACGATCTTATTGCAATGATTCCTGTATCGCTTATATGTTATTTCTAAGTCTTTGTCATTGGGACGTTTTAAAAGTTTCCTATGTAGAGTGTCTCTGAAACGCATACAGCGTAATAAGCCGGGTGTAACCCACGGTTGGATAGTAGTTAGTCTATTAGGCACAACAACTGTGTCAGTGCTCTTTTTAATTATTTCAGAAATAGTCTTTATAAGACTGTTTGTAGCTATGTCAGGATCGTTAATAGAAGTTATAGTGTTCCAATTTGCATTTTCTAATAGTTTATATGCCATTTTGTTATTTATTTTCTGGATTAACTTTTTATGACTAATATTTTTATCACGTGTCATCAAAGGGACTGAGAAATAAACGCTGCTATGATCAGTAACAGAAGATTTGCAAGTAACAGTTAATATTTTATCATTTGACTTCACAAAACAATGATCAAGGCAGCTATTGATTCTAGTAGGATTAAGATGACTGGGCAGCAAGCAATAAGAGGCCAGTAGGTCCAAGTACTCCTCAGATCTAGAGTGAATATTGTTAGGATTGATGTCAATGTTGATATCGCCAGCTAGATAAATATTAGGCACGTGCTTAAGGCTAGTCAACAGTTTATCCAATGAATCTAAGAATTTTGTTACTATAGCAAAAGATGGTGATCTATACATACATATAAAAGCATGACTAGTATCAAATCTAATTACTAAGCAATCTGCCTCCTCAACACGAGGTTCGTATACAATAATATCCTTGAGATTGTTTTTGACATAAGCCACGACACCACTATTTTGATTTATATAGTTTCGGGTATAGAAAGAATTGTATTCATATAAACTTGGTATTAAATCGGAGTTCTTCAGCCAACACTCAGTAAGAATGATTATATCATAGTCCATTTTACTTCTAGCTAGAAACAGAGTAAAGTCTTCAAAATTTTTATGAATGCTTCTAATATTCTGCACGATAACGTTGAGAGTTCGTTCAGCGTCGAGTTTGTACTGTTGTAGAGCTTCTGGGTCCTCAATGAAAAATGAGTCACCAACGTTGATATTTTCAACTTCGGTGACGATATTGAGTAATATATCATTAGCCATGGTCATAAATAATTAATTTAGTATAAAAATTTGCGGAATTTGATTGAGGATCCCAAAATCTTACGTGAGAATGTGCATTATTAAGACAATGCATTACAAATTTGACAATACGTACTAAAGTAATTAAAAGAATAATAATAGTAAGGTGTTAGAGATAAAAACAGTAGACAAATATACCATATCGGTGCGAAATGTTTCCAAACGGATAGTCAATTTGCAGCCAGATCGCAAATTTGACTCAGAGACGTGATAACAATAGCAGGCTGTCCTTCTTCTTTTCGCAGCAGAATATTTCCACGTGATGACCAGCAATACTTGTAAAACCCCTTTTTTACAAGTTCTCGAGCAGCCAACAGGAGCTTTTTAGACTGCGTTGTTAGTGTGTCAGATATATAGACCCGTGAATTTGTGTTTCCTAACCCCAGGTTGTCCGTGCTCAATGGCTTGTTTTTGTTTTCGGCGTTAAGATCACAGTGGCGTGCAATTGGAGAGCCTATGTCCAGCAGTGGACAGGTAGGATGATGATGATGACAGTCTGGAGGTCTTCAACTCATTGGTAAATAGGTACCTAACTAACAAGTGCTCCATCGTACACCACATCGCTGCTTAACAACAGGCAGGATGGTGGTCAAACGCTGGTTCACTATGTTTAAAAAAAAAGTAAGCAGAGCTGTACATCCAAGACTGCCAGCACTCATCCAATTAGCTAATATTGAATATTAAATTTGTATGTCTTAGCTTTTTTTTTTGCTGGTTTTTAAATACCAGTAGTGTAAAAGTAGGTACGTAGTATTAATATCCAGTCTCCGAAGATATTAATGTAGATTAATAAGTAGTTAGATATGTACTTAATACAAAAACGCCATGTTTGTGAGAGGAAATTCTCAACAGGTTGTGAATATTGATCCATTATGGATAAGAATGGTTATTTTTTTTTAATGAAATTGATCGACGCTGTGATACATGAGAGCGTTAATGCTTTTCACTTCTTTGGGGTTCCGTAATGAATTAAGTGAAATAAAAAAAGCAGTCAGTATCGTCATGTTTGTTATGTATTTTCTGAATTCATATTTTTGACATACGTACATATAGGTACCAAGAAGATTATTTAGAGGTTCTTGCTTTGCTGTGACTTTAAACTCATATCACTAAAATATTAAATAGGTACAATTTTTCCCTATAAAATAAAATAGATTAGGAATTAACCCCAAAAATTCTGTCTCACCGATTCACAGACGTGCTTCTCAGTTTATATTTTAATGGACGTGCCATAATTACTGTTAATAAAAAAAGTTTTTATTTATTAATAAACTGTTTTGCCTTTCCAACATTGCTTGGAGTCCGAATTTAGGCATTTTTTATTCTGTTTTCTCAAAAGATCGCGATACGGTGTTCGATATCGATCATCAATCACATATTCTTACAACAGCTTCAATCAATATTGAAACAAATGTCACGTTTTAATCAACTGTAAGCGTGTGATTGACAATCAACACAGAAACTAGTAGCGTCATCTATGAGGAAATAATGAGTTCAAAAATGCCTATCTGTAGCCAAAGACGTATATAGTTCTAAGAATTCATAGGTTCCATTCATAGAAGTAAAACATCGACAAAAATAGAGAGCTACGGAACTCCCCAGTCAAAAACACGGTAGGTTCACAGCAGGTTTTTTTTCTCTCCATCACCTTCTCATAACAGTAACAAGTGATGCCATTAATAATTATCAGTTAAACATCTTTGTTTCCCGCAATGACTTGCCAAATGTGAAAAAAAAAACTGACAACCTCTCTTTGGTAGCCGGTCAGTGAGACTGTACGGACGGCGGCGGCGGGTTACGGTTTCGATCGTGATAGTTTTGCTATTCAGCCATGTGACGTATATTACTGGACATAGGCATCATCAAATGCGCGCCACAATTATCGGTCTTCTGCTTATTTTTGTGCTTGCTATTTTTCATTGTTTTGCGTGATCAGTGGGAAGAAACAGAATGCAATATCATGAGGTCGGCGACAAACTTATTGTAGGAAATGAACGTATGGAACAGGCACTTAGAAAGAATACTGTTTATAGCGAAGTATTTTATCTGGTGTGACAAACATTCAGCCGTTCACGACTATAATGCTGACTATACTGTTATTTTCCTTGTATCTTATACTTAAAATGTAGAAAAGTTTTTTTTTTTAAATTGACTATTCTTGTAACTCGATGAGAAGTTATGAGGGGATTCATTAAATGGTGTTAAGCCAAAAGGATCGAAAGTCCCATGGTAACTAAATGGAGTCAGTGACACAGGGAGGTTCGTTATTCTTTCTTTTATTAACGGCCATTTAGATATTATTACTGATGTGGTATGAAGTCCTATTTGTCTAGGACCTATTCCTCCAGTGCTGGAAGTTCTCACACAACGCTCATTTAACCAGTGAAGTGTGCGTGAACTCTCGCATCAATGACGGATGTTAAGAGATCATGAACCCCGAAAAGATTTGCCGCGACTACACTCGCAATTAAAACTAGAATACATTACCCATTACAGTCGTCATCAGTCGTGCAACAGAAGGCCATCTCTATATGTATTTGCCGACCGTAATTGGTGTTCAATTTGACTGACAGGTGAATAGCTGCTTAATAAAGTACTGGTTATTTTTCAGACATTTAGGCTAGAGGCTGCTTGACTGCATAGTATATTAGCATTGTCGTAAAACGTGACCTGGATATCAATGGCTGTGTTTAATTACACTGTTGCATGTGTGCCTTTCGCAGAATTGTTGTGTATTTTTGTTGCTTTTTCTACTTTTGTCATTCGATATTGATTTTTGAATGTTGCAAGTCGAAAAGGTAAAAGTTTATTAGAAAGTTTGTTGCTTTTAATGTCGCTCATGGCTTTCTTTTCTTTTTGCTTCGTTCTCCCAGTAAGTAGTTTATTAAGTTAACATTAGTTTAACTGTTCAATTTAGCTTAAACTGTATTGTGCAAAATGCGAAAGTTCACATAAATGATTTTACCTTCTTTCACTCAAAAGGTATGACACCGTAACAACACCCTCATGAAGCTTTATTAATTATTATATCTCTATAAATAAATTTATTAAAGAACAGTATCTTAGCCGTTATAGATGTCAAAGTCTCAAGATATCAACCTAAAAACTTAAGTGTTTTAAAGCCTTGCTGGTTACAGTGCCCTTATGGAAGGTTTTTCATTCTCCTGTAATATTACTTAAATGTCGATTACGACAGGTTGGCCGGAAGCCTTCGACATTATTGTCATGTCGTAACACTCTATCCATCTCCATAAACATGACTACTACGTACCTAACCCAGTTTGTCTTCCATCACAGAGGAGATCGGATTACCTGAAGCTACATTCAATAACAACGTTCAGCTTGCCCCGAGGATGCCTATACAGTACCTAAATACATATACAGGGTGATTTGGAAATATCATTTTAAGTAAGTTTGCTTTTTATAGGCCTAACTACATTTGAACAGGTGACAATGCTCAGAAAGGAAAAAATAAATTTCGACCTTCCCATAAAAACCCGTTAAAAATTTTGCTTTTTGTGTATGAAGACGTCGGTTTTTTGCTGTTTCGGGGCATCGACACCTGTGAAACGCACTCAGTACTCTCAGCACTGAAGGTCTACAGTAACAGTAGACGAAGGTTGAAAAGTGTGTTTCTAAATCACCCTGTACACATTGCAGGAATATATTGTCTTGCGTTCGCATGGTTGCTGCAAGCTGCAGATATTAGGAATAGTCCGTTGAATGAGAAATTGCTATGTCAGTTGTGACGTTTATGTGACAATGAAATGAACGTTTCATTACAAAAAAGCTGTTTGAACCAGAATCATAAGGTTTCCAAATAAATTAAAATTTCAAGACTTGTACAACATACCCTTTGTTACAAATACTTACCAAATAATAATATTGATTTTTCTACAGAACACACATACAATGGGGAATATTCTTTGACATTTTTCTGACAGATTTTTAGGCGGAGAACCACCCGATTGACGATATTTTCATTTTTTGAATGTTGTTTTTATTATTGCATATTAAAATAGACAAAACCATACCCGTATGTTTTCTTTTCGCTGTGCGTTTAGTTTTACATTTATAATTGTCATTATGAAAGTCAGATTTTTCGTAAGTAGTCGAAAGTCGGAAGGCCAAAAGCGTTAGTAGGGCTGCAATACTTATACGTCTGTGACTATCTCATTGACAACCTATCTACAACAAAAAAATACTTCGTTGATGCGATATAAACAAACAACGTGGCCGTTGTTTGTTTATATTTGCGATTTTTATTAATTGTATGTATGTCTTTTCGTGTTTAAATAAAATGTATGGTTGCCTAAACAACAATGAAGAAAAAAGTGAATAAGAGATGAGTTTTGTAAAACTCCTACAAGTAAGGATGTCAAATTATCACGCTGCATATAAATGCAATGTTGTATAACTGAGCTCTACTATTTTGGAAAAAAATCTCGGCAGCTGGTTTAAACAATATCATCCCGGGAATTTCACTAAATGTCACATGCCCCCTACACAATATTATTATTTTAATGCGAGAATTTAAAATAACATACTTATAGACATAGTTTCGTTTTAATGGAAAACATTGAACTTTTTCATATTTTGTAAACAAACCCCACCGGTTTTGTTTACAAAATATTTGTTTTGTGTGTTTGTTTTTTTCTGAGATACTTATTGATTGAAGTCCTATATAAAGACTTACTGCTGACGTCCGACATACCTAGGCAAATTATAAAAAAATAATATTAAGCCGTGTTTCGCGTCTGAGATGCTGTTTTTGCATTTTGTTATTTTCTCAAGAAATATGCAACTGAAAATTATATAAATATAAATTTCGGATGATGATTGAAAATTAAAGAAACGGTATTTTTAATTGGGGTCTTAGGATTTTTTAAATATCGTCAATTATTGACTAATAGTCACTGTCTTGATCTCTACTAGTCTGAATATGTTGGATCTTGATGGATAAATAGTAAGGCCATTTCTTATTTGTTTGTGGGTTGTTTTACGCTAACAGCTGAAAGAAGGTCGACTGATACGGGCTCAATTTTTATATTCTTTACGATCAAATTTCCGTTTACGCTGAGATAGGTTATTGCCAGTTTCATAGCGGTTTCCTATAGCTATCGCGCCTTCCAAGACGTTATAAATCAGTACTGTTGGTTCCCCAACCCGAATTTCAACCCAAGTTTCAACCGATCATGAATTAGAACATCGCGTACGATGCTCCTATTTCATACCTCTTGATGGCTACTTCAATTTCAACCTTAACATTGTGAAAACTAGGTACACTATACAATGGTTTGAGAATTATGTCTACTACACGGATTGCCCACAATATCCTAATACAGGCTTCAGCTCAATTACTTTAAGTAATTGATTGTCTTACGGTGAAATTCTCGAAGCAGTTCCAAGTTATTGCAATAGATGGCGTGCTCTGCTATGTGGACAAGATGGCCGCATGAGTAGGTATACGGGATACACTAACGCTTCGAGTGTCTTTTTTGAAAAATAGTAATTTATGTATTATTTTTACTTTGAAAAGATTTTTTAATTTGCATTTTTTTTAATTCAGAAGCTGTTGGAATGGCCTGAACAGCTAGTACTAATCATCACCAAGGCAATTGCATTCAAATGACATTATCCTTGAGTAACATAGGCTTAATAGGAATTGAAAAAAAAATAACGGATGAGAAAAATAAAACGTGGGTAACGTATACCCCACGTTTTAATGGGGTAACGTATAACATGATTTCTAATCTTGTGATATTTCGCGCTTATCAATCTCACAGGTTGATAAGCGCGAAATATCACATACGATATCGACACTACAAAATATTTATGAGGTAGGAAATGATATACGATCAGATAAATAGACCCAAAATACGGTACGGATACGGAAGGCTAAACATTTTCATATATGAAAAAACAAGCTTAGTGTATTACTTTACACAAAGATTCGCCGCACCATTGGTCAAGTCTAGAAGCTTAGGGACTTTGGATTACCATATGAATGATATTCGGTGAAAAAAAGTCACACCAGGTGGCGCTTCTGTGAGGAAATACGCCCTCGCTCAGGGCTTCCGGGCTTTTGGCTGCTGCGGGGATGTAGGACGTAATGCGGACGTCATACTAGATAAGTTATAGCCCCAATTTTAATGATCAATTAGGTACATAGGTACCCAAATCTTACACAAGAAAAACTAGCATTTAAATACTTATACTAAAGACAACCTATATAATAATAAAAATCCATTGTGTAGTTTTTAAGATCTAAGCCTAGCTCTATAGTATCAGGCAACGGGAAGTGATCTAGTCGCATAATGTCATTTTTTTCCATCGCAGACACGCCTTTGACCACCATCCTTCCTGGTTTTAACCTGCGATGTGGTCTTCCACCTAAATGGTACCAGCGAAACAGATGTAGAGTGAGCTACCCTGACCTGTTCTGCTTAATGGCCTCACAGAACTTGGACAGGGAATGTCCGACCTCTTCACGGCGTGGATTTTTTCGGTGGATGATGAGACCACCTTCCCAGTGCAGTCCCAAAATGCACCACCTCTCACTACAAGTTTAAAACGGGTATTACTGCGCGAAAATTAACCAAAGATAATCATTCAGTTTACCATCGTTGTTTTCCCGACTTGTAATATAATGTCAGTGCGCGTTTAAAAAAATGATGTACCACCTATGTTATGTCACTTTACGTCCTTGAGTCGAAAAGTCCGTAATTCGGATCACGTATTGGTCCGGATCTGTGGAGGTGTCACTGATTTCTGTCTCTTTTACTCTCTTCTCTCCGATAAGGTAGATAGTATTTTTATTATTATTACTAGCCTACTAGATCCCATTGCAGGGCAAGGTGCAGATGCAAGGCCTCTCTTCGCTGTCTCGAGTATTCCCGATTCTGCGCTGATGTCCACCAGGTTTTAAGTTAGTATTGGATATTATATCTATAGACTGTACACTAATTCGACGAACGATTTGGCACTTCGTATTATGTACGTATAGATAGTAGATTTTTCTAAAAATACGTTATATAGGAGATAAAACATTGATTTGATCGTTTTAATTTTTAAAAAAAGAAGATTCCATATCGTCTCTAGGGAGAGTGAAGATCAAATTGTGAGATCCGCTGAAGTGTTAAATATCTGTTAATTATGATTGTCGCTGTCTTGCTGCCGAAACAGTGACTATGTGAGGGCAGTTGCGGTTCAGAGATTCGTATCAAAACATTGTATTATTCTTTGCATTGTTTATTTCAGTTTCACAATTTCCAAACTTTAAGTATGAGAGAGATTGTAAAAGCAAAATGTTTATGTTGGCAAACAAAATTGATCACGGCTCAAGGATCAATGAACACGACTCATACACGACAACCCTTCAGACCAAACACAACTAGACTTGCAAGCCTCGTATCACCTTCACTCTCTTTCCAACCAAAATGTACTCGTATGTTGCCTTTTGGATCCAGAAATGACACTTCACACGGATCCAACAATACCTTGTTGTTGATGCAGCAAGATGTGCCCACAAAAAGTATCATTTCAGTCACTCCGGCTACATGTGTTTGTCTTATTCTAACATATTGTATATCGTTTAATCATCTTTTCATTTTTTTTTTCTCTTCTTCTTCTCTCTTCTCCTTGAATACCGAACTTCGAATTAATAGTTTTCGTTAAAAAAATCCCAAAAGAGCCAGTCCCGAGACGAACAATCATAGAATGAAGTCGTTTCCTACTACCTTTGACATATTTTTTAGAACACTCCTCATTGTCTAACAATAAATTACAATAATTACCTAACGTGTATGGGAGTGTAAAGCCATAAGTAAACTTCCAATAATGCCCTATTTGTCCAAGAAACCGAACCCTATTAAAGGCCCTTGTGGATCACTAGCCGCCGGGACCCATTCGAAGCCAAACACAGTTCAGATTTTCTATAAATCCAATTTCTCTTAACCATTGTTGGTGGAAGCAAAAGACTTTTCAATTCGTTTCGGTTGCTGATTTTAGATTTACTTTTGAGAGAACCGGATCTGAGATATCGCTCGGAAATTGGCAAATAGAACTTTTGGTGTTAGTGTTTATCTATGATTTTTGTTTTATGGATTGTCGTGAAATATTAATGAAATATCTTTTCATATTACCCACTAATATTATAAGAACAAGGTTTTGTATTTGTGCGTTGGTGACGAATATTTTCAAAAACTAACCGACGTATTTCGATAGTGCGGTAGAAAACGTATAAACTAACGGAGCTAGTATCGCTTGTCCCAAGAACAGCACTATTGGTTATTAAATTGTCACTTTTAGTTAATTTGTCAGATTGCGTCACTTTTATTGTATCGAGCGTAAGAAGCGCCATCTACATTCAGCTTCACCTTTTCACCATTCTTTTCACAGTCTGTCTCCCAGATGGGTAGTCAGAAATAACAAATCTTCAGAAGTCTAAGAATGGAAGGAGAATGGTCCTGAGGCTGTAATTCTTATAAAATGTAATTCTCATTAAACAAGATGGTTAATTTGTTCAACAAATTATAGAAGCTATACTTAAATAGTGTGATAAGAGAAAGTTGCAATTTGAAATAAGACGTGGTGACCGAGATTGAAAATATTGCTTCGGTGATTTATATTGAAGTCACATTCTGATAATTCCCATTCGCTCATCCACAATCGAATTTTTACGCCATCGTCGTCAGGATACTACCGATCTGGTCGATGTACATGTTTCTGGGGCGACCTTTACTCACTGTATTTTGTCTTTTCAATGAAACTAACAAGTGTAAATGAAATAAACGAGTGAGAAAGCAAGAGAAAATCTTTTTTCTCGTAGAAATATTTCACGTCACTGCTATCGAATTTACAACACCCTTTGTAGGTTTTGTTGAATACTAGGTCTCTACTCTTTTCTTACTAAATTAAAAGAAATAATTTCCTGGGTACGAAGGAGAGCCGGTCTTTTTTATTAGGCTATATCTATTGCTCCGTAATTTTTTTGTGAACTAATATTTTAACAAATCCTTTCTGAAGGAAATTTGGCAGCAAACTTTGCAAATAAATTGAGAAGTCGTTTACAGACAATTTACCGAAGCGGGTTAATAGGATATCGCAATTAACAAATTCCTTACAAAACGTCGTCAAAGAAGTTAGTAAAAAAACTTCTCGTCTTTCATTTAACATTAGCTTTTTTTTTTAAATATTGCTATGCTCGCATTCTTTGACCCCATTTTAACTAGCTTTTAGAACATCTGTTATTGGAATTAGACATCAAACCTTATAGGTAAATAATATAGGTAATTACAAGAACACTTTAAACCGAATTCTATAGACCTGAGACCGGTTCTGTAGACCCTTCTGAGCGTATTTCAGCGGGTTTTCCTTTCTTCATACAGCTAGAGTAATCAGGTGATCGAATTTGTATGTCGATTTTTTTTATTTTGGTGAATATAACACCCAGACATATCCAACAATCGCTTCAAAGTTCATCACCAAAGCACCTGTCGGTTTATAACTAACTCACGACCCTCCTGTATAGGGGCAGACGTGCTGACCACTAGAAGCTCCATAGATTTTTAACTGATGGAAGACCAAGATTGAAAACGGTAATGCTTCGGAGGTTTGGAGAAATCGATTATCAAAAGAAAGGCCTGCTGTAAGGGTGATGTAAGAGGCCGGGAGAATAGAAGATGCCTCAAAATTCATAGACCAGATTTGTTATGTCCTGGCGGAAGGTGGCGTGAAAGGTACCTAGTAGAATTCTGAGATCGTGTATGAAAAGATGTATGAATGTAGACGAAGGGTCAGTACCGTCAAAAATGGAGATCTTTAATTTCTGCACATCCCTCTGGGACAGAGGCGACAAACGTATGTATGTAAGAACAGTGTCGTCAAAATTAATATACTGACCGGCCACTTTTTTCGCCAACTGTACCAATATTCCCTGAACGAAGAATTTCAAAGAGTACGACACCCGAAAGTCGTAAATTAGATAGAAGTGAGCACTTAAGATACGTATCAACGTTTATAAAAACAATAAATTCCGGGTCTTATTGTCTTTTTCGCCAGTTGCCATTGTTTTGTTTTCATTCGGATGAAGACTGTTGAAGTTTGAGGGTTCAGAGAGCAAGATTGTACAATATAATGTTATGTAATAGAATTTTATCCAAAGTGAATTCCGTAGCCTCTAGAACAAACCAATGTAGTTGATGA
This sequence comes from Conopomorpha cramerella, assembly GCA_012932125.1. NCBI lineage: Eukaryota > Metazoa > Arthropoda > Insecta > Lepidoptera > Gracillariidae > Conopomorpha > Conopomorpha cramerella. The sequence goes on from SJJU01003175.1 coordinate 23,494, forward strand.
CGAAGATTTATCTATAGGTTCTGATAGACTTGACCATTCTTCGTAACAGAAAATAGAGCAGCATTCGCCGTTTTTCTATTTGTCGAACTGAACATTTCATTGGTATTTTCTGCAGTATTTTAAATTTATTCGCAAGAATGTGCATTGCAAGTCAATGTTCAAGTCTATCAGCTACTTAACATATGGAAACCACTACAGGAAACTGCGGACGCCATTTTTTCCTTCACCTTATGAGCTACGCGTTGCGTACATAGAAAGAGTACCATTGGTACGCTTTCAATACAGGCTGTCTCGAACCCGTGACCTCCCAACGTAATCATAAATAAGTATCCGACCAACTGGACTACAGACGCACTTTTTATTTATTTTATTTTTGAATTCCCGGAATAGAATGATGGTACTTAAAATAAATACGCCTTTCAATCCCACTGCGGGGTAAACTGAGACGCTTACTAAGCAAATACCCACGAATCATCAGGCGTAGTTAACCCAACGTTATGGGCTGGTCGGTACTGATTTGCACACATAATTTGGTATGTAGGTTTCTTTACGATGTTTTCCTTCCGCGTAAGAGCTTTCCGTAGGCTCTGCAAAAGAAACCTAGTGGTACACATCTTGAGCGTTGGCAAACTCAAAATCTCAAACTTCCGAGGTACCCACCAACTAGGCTATAGAACATTTTTCAAAGAAACGCGCACTGATATTATATTAAAAGTTTAAACCGGGTATTACGACGCGAAAATTAAGCAACGTAAGCATTCAGCTTACCTTCGTTGTTTGCCCGACCACGACACATCTAACGTGTGTTGAAACGTCATGAAACAAAATATTAACTTGCTTTTTGCAACCAGCCATTTTTCACAAACACTGCACACTATCCTTTATAAATAGCAACATATATTTACCAAACCTTTTTGGTGCACCTTTGATTCTCTATATATTCAGAAATCACAAAAATATTTTACCAAATTTATAGCACCAAAAGAAAAGAAAAGTTCATAATGTTTTAATACGATGGTGGTCTATGTTGAACGCTAGTACTTACTGGGTTAACATAGGCTATCAACGCTCTATAAGATAGGCTTTACTATAAACTACCAAAATATAGATACATCACGCCTTTTACTCACAAAACTTAGTAGCCAGAGCCACTTGTTAAGCACATGCCCACTGTTCATCAAGCCCATTTAACCAAACGCGAAAGGGAGTGGGCCTATTACCGATAGGGTACACACACCTTATGAAATGCGGGTTTCATCACGGTGTTTTCATTCACCATACGAGCGTTGCGTTGCATGTGATCTTTCTGCAAACAGCCTACACACTATAACAGTCGCTGTAGGTGGCATCATCTAAGAAGAAAATTCTGACAAATTTTAGTATGGATGTGATTGACAACCGAATGTATAACATTCAACAGTGTTGAAGTGACAACGATTGGAGTTATGTATGGACTTATATGTAAAAAAAAGTATAATAAGCTCTGCAGAATTTATGATGCACGGTTAACAAAAAGATTTCATCTTATCGTAATCTTGAATGCATTGTCTGTTGCTCATAAAACATGTACAAATACTATAATTGATGCTAAAAAACATCACTCATAAATCGATCCTAAAATAAATCGATTTTTTCCAATATTGTATAACACTATCAGTCTAGGCTACGCATGTCAATCGACCTGTCAGAATTTACTTTTTAGGTGATACCGACTTAGGCATAGTTTCCGACTTAAGCACGAGTATGAAACGAAACACCATAATATTAATTTGTCAGCACCCAAGCTTATTGAGTATGCAAATCGAATTAAGTAATTTACTATAGAGCTGATACATCTCTCAACGAAAGTATCTCAATAACTATCTAGACCCATAAAATACAGCATTCTAGACGGCTGTAGTGCGAGTGGGCAAGACCATTTATGGATTTATATCGAAGGTACACAAAAGCCACTATTGGCCTAACTTATTACAGACCGCGGGTGACTTAAGCCATAGGCCATTTTATATAAGTCGTAAGTGCAGGCACTGTTTGAACAAATATTGTCTAAACAATAATTAAATGCAAACCACTCAATACCCAAAGGCGGTGCTTTGTGCCTCGTTTAGACTCTATGGGAAATGTGCACGATGATCATTGAATCGACTTAATAAATATCAAGCATTTTACCAACGACGGACATTTCCCAAAATAGTTTGTTCAAGCATAATCCAAACACGTTTAGTAAGCGTTGTATCATACACACTTCACGCCTTTTAATCCCAAAGCGGGGTAGGCAGAGGCACTTGCTAAAGCTTTGTATCAGCATCAGCCCATATTCGTCCACTACTGGACATAGGCCTCTCCAAATGCAATTTGTTTTCGGCTTCTCTCATCTAGCTTTTGCCAGACACCCGGCGCATATAATCAGTCCACCTTGCCGGAGGGCGTCCTACACTCCTTTTGTCGAGACGGGGTCTCCACTCGAGAACTTGTTTACCCCAACGGTCATCGGTTCTTCTGTTAGTATGGCCGGTCCACACCCACACCAGCTTGCTAGTCCGCACTGCTCTGCATAGTGAAGATAATAATAATAAAAATGTTTAGATACCAGTATAACATGTAGATGTAGATGATACGGGGCATTTCCGCAACTCGACGTCCAGTGCGCCTATTGTGCGTGACCCGTGAATATAACATGTAAAGTACCTAAGCATCATCATCATCATCATCATCAGCCCATACTCGTCCACTGCTGGACGAGAAGGCTGAAGCTGAAGGAGAAGAAGCTGGATAGGAGAAGTCGAAAACAGATCACACTGGCGTGCAATTGGAGAGGCCTATGTCCAGCAGTGGACCTAAGCATGGACTATCCGAAATGTGAACGAGATGCGAATAGGATGCATAGTATATAGTTTAGTGAGCGGAGGCTATTGACGGTGCGTCTCTCACTAACAGATGTTATATACTATATCTATCTCGGCGTATCAACCAATCTCGAACGTGCTGCGTGATTTAGTAAGGTGGAGATACGTGGAAAGTCATTGTCTTTGGCACGACGTAAATGCGATGTCAAAAACCGATCACAGTGGCGTGCAATTGGGGAGGCCTATGTCCAGCAGTGGACAAGTATGGGCTGATGATGATGATGAAATGCGATGTGATATTTTTAATTGCTACTTACTGGGTAAACTAACCAGTCATCTGATTTAGTTAACCAACAAGTTAAATGATACTATGTAACCGAGTTAGAAGGTACCTCAATTTTGAAAGGCAGGCTGTCGCTCCGAATGCAGATATCGCTTTGGTCAAATATATGATTGATGAACTGTGGGATTTTGTTAATAATGTGCACCTGTTTTGGGATAAAAAAACAATGTTCATTGTTCTATTTTGTTTACTACAAAATATTATGCTAGATGGCTCCTGTCCATTTTGATGTTTAATTGAAATGGAAGATAGGACATTATTACTATATTGTTTTCTATCATCGTCGCAAAAATAAATCTACTTTTGAAGAACTGAATTTAAAATATACTTTATAAGCTGGTTATTACCGTTTTTGACGATATTCCTTAAGATGCGTGCCCACTTTAATTTATTTAAACAACATTGCCTATTAAGCCACGAGAACAAGAACACGCAGAACCTTGGTATCCTCGTACATCTTTATTAAAATTGATGTATGTACGAACATTTTACTCGTTGTCCATTTTCTCGTTTAAAAAAAAAAGTACTTGCACGAACCAACTATCATAATGCCAACGCGGCACAGGTCCTATCAGTCAGTAACAAACTACATACATATTCTTTACCGGAATAACTTGAGCTTTGGTTTCATGAAAACCTTTTGAGGGTAGCGCTTGAGATGTGATGTGAAATGTATAGCATGACGAGTCCGCAATGTTATCGACGTAGGTCGTGTAATTATACGATTCCAGATATCTTAGTTGGAGTAAAACAAGTATTTCGTGCTGGAGTCTCGCGATATCAGAGCGCCCGCCCCCTTCCCGCATAGTTTTGCATGATCACTTCATTAGTTATGTTCGTACAGTCGCGGTTAGGTTCGACCTATTTGGGCTGCGCTTGCGAGTATTTCCAGCCAAAGTTAGTGTGACTTGCGTAAATACGGTGACGGAAGGCAGCGCTTGAGAAACTGTCCGTTCACATGTTTTTTTTTATTACGTAGCGTTTGACCACCATCCTGTCTGGTGTTGAGCAGCGATGTGGACAAGTGCACGCTTGCTTCATCATCAGCATATACTTGTCTACTGCTGGACATAGGCCTCTCCAATTGCACGCCACTGTGATCTGTTTTCGACTTCTCGCATCCAGCTTCTGCCAGCCATCTTACGCATATTGAGAGTCCACTTTGCCCGAGGGCGTCCTACACTCTGTTACGCGGTCTCCACTAGAGAACTCGTTTGCCCCAACGGTCATCGGTTCTACGGCTATTATGGCCGGCTCACTGCCACTTCAGCTTGATAAACCGATGAGCTATGTCGATAACTTTAATTCTCTGTGAGAACACTTCGTACACGCTTGCTTAGTAGGTACCAATTTACCCGTGACTATGAAAGTTAAGGGTAATAACACATGACGCTATTATTGATCACTGAGAACATTTGTCCCGTGCTGAACAAAAAAATTATAAGTACCAGATGTAATTATTCTGTGTGAATATGGAAGGATACAAGAGGAAGACCAACAAAAGTATGGATGAACTGTGTGTGAAAATTACATGTGCGTGAAAGGTATAACTGTAGAGAAGACGAATGACAGAGAAGAATGGCGAAAGGAAACATGTTGCCTAAACCTAGTGTGGAATAAGGGCACTACTTGGTACGTGAGAAAAAAAGAAACGAACAAACAAACTTCGGAGCCAGAAGGAGAGGACGGCCCAAGAAACGCAGCTTCTATACCGTACAGGTTGACATGCGTGGGTGAATGAACTATACTGCACACAATACATTACAAAATGTAAATTTGATAGTGGTAGAATTGCAAAAGGCTACTTATCGCGCAGAGCGATTCCAAGCAACGTAATTAAAAGATCTATATAGATGTAACTGGCTGACCTGGCAAACGTTGTTTTACCAATAAACTTTATAGCCTCTATGTTATTCTAGTTTATAAGCTACAATGTTGCCAAGTTTCATCATAATCAGTCCAGTACTTTTTGCGTTATAGAAGGACAAACATACATCCATCCATACTTTCGCATTTATAATATTAGTAGGATAGGATTGAGTAGTGAGTGTTGCTATCTGAACGAAAAGTACCACCGAGCGTACCACCGGGTTCACAACGAGGACCCTGTGAAGTGCGGAAACAGGAGCTGGCCTTGGAGGGCCTGCTTACGATACGCGATAACTACATCCGGAGACAACTTGATTGTCCAACATTTATCACGGTAGGTCACGGCGCCTAAACCTTTTTTTTCTTTTTTTTATCACTATGAACAAGCGTTTGATCACCATCCTGATATACAATATAGGCATTACACTCCCAAAGCAGTGTAGACAGAGCATATGATCGTGGCTCACTAAGCCTATTTATCCCAACGTGATAGGGAGTAGGCCATAGGCCTATAAACCCTCGTTATTATATGGTAGACACACCTTGTGGAATGCGCGTTTCAACACGATGTTTTCCTTTACCGTACGAGCGTTGCCTTGCGTCTTATATCAGTACTACTAGTTGTATAGTGGTTAATTGATTCCGTGACGTAACTACATTGAAACATCCGCAATGAAATCAACGGGGTGTCCACAAACATTCGATAAGCGCGCGGGGGCTTCTTGCACAAACGTCTAATAAGAGAAAATTAATTGACTAAATAACTATATCCTGACCAACATTTTCTAAGCCTAGTAGCTGCGTTTGTACTGTAATTTGTAGTTAAATGGAAGGGACGTAACATGGGCATCCAAGACTCGGGTTCCTTGACTTACCGTGAAAATTACTTAATATTAAGATGAACGACGATATATGATAATGTAGCTTTGTTATAGTGGAAAAAATATTACAATCCGTCCAGCAGCCCTAGCATGCCGGTCAAAAAGAGACACGACATAGAACAAATGCGAATTGTGATTGTCTGATATGTCACGCTTCATGCGGCTTGTTTCAACAAATCGCAGCGCGTTATATGTATTGGCTGTCACTTCTTGCATGTACATTTTGACCACATGAAATAGTGATGGTTGCGCCATTCTGTCATCTCTTGGGTGTCGACAGAATATCAGCGTCGCAGGTAACTGTGACATTAAGCTGGGTCGAAAACTATTTTTTTCGCGTGAAGCACGGCACACAGTATAATAATCATGTCCTATTGTTATTTTATTTGTTGTTATGTTTCATTGTGTATCTCGTGTTTCATGTGAACTAAATAACCCCCTTACCAATAAACGCGTTGTCACTTATACAACGGTTATTACAGTTCTATTTGAACTGGTTATTCCGTATTTGACATACAACTGACAAGTTAAGTTGAGCTTTGTGTATCTTCGAAATAGCAATTCCGCCATTATTAGTAAGGCCCTTAATGTCTATCTATCTATTTTCTTTCTTGGAGCGCTTACCTAGGGGCGCTAACCTAAGGGGGGTGTAGTTTTTGAGTTCATTCCTGACAAAAAGAAAAACATACATATATACAAAAATACAACCCTATTCTGTTTATAATTTTAGTATAGCACAGCGTCTGCACCATACACATGGGTTGTAAGTTTCGATGTAGTTAATATCGGTACGTGAAATTCCCCGCAGTTATTACCTATAAAGCGGGGTAGTGACCAACGTTACGGGACGTAATGTAACATGTTACACAGCGAGCATTTCCGGGATATTCCCACCCACTTTCCCACCACTTTGATTCCTGTTAGAGTCAGGATCTACAGCAGCATACAGAATAGACCTATGGCAAGGTTTCGACAAGATGAAATATATTTGTTAGACGGTCATAATACGTGTTGTAGAGCTTATTATATTTATTTTACATATAACTGCATAATCGAAACTATGTTACTTTCATTCATAAACAAAAAAAAATCACATCTCTATTCATTGATAACAACGACTTTAGAAGCAATAGGACGTCCAACGCTGAGATACAAATATCATCGCCATACATTTGATTTTCAGTCGTACCATTCTAAAAATTGTTCATGGATTTATCAATGTGTCAGAATTTCAATACTCAATACACAATAAGTTTATTGCGTTCCACAATGGTAGGTATAAAAGGTGTTACATATATGCATTGGACAAGCATTGTAGATCCTGTTGGACACAGCAATTTTTATAGTAAAAAGTTAAGTGATAACAACATCACTTATAAACTAATATTAAGTAGTGGTGAGAGTGTGTGTGTGTATATGAATGTATGATGTACCTACTATTTAAAAGTGTGTAAGTGCTTGATTTGTTTCTTAGATGACGCCGACTGTAGCCTTCTGTTTTGGATCCACACAGTAATTATTAAGCTAAAGACGGTAGGTATATAAATAAGAGGAAAAAAATATATGCGATGCACTGCAATGAATACGTACAATAAATTAACAACAAGCATTTGTTCAGTGAATACATCGTGGTACGCATAATTCTAGTCACCAGTTTGGTGTGTAAAATACTCGATAAATCCTCGTAACGACGAGGAAAGTACCCGTAAAGGTTTTTATTTTATTACATATTATCCATGTCACCATACGTTTCGATAGGCCAAGTCTCACGGTACCTACTCAAGTGTCGTGTGTGCATAGTTGAGGATGTTAGAATCAAAACGTATTAATTTGCTTTTCTTACCTTAAGGGTTTTTGTACATTTTCAAATACATATATAACTTCATTACAATGTCCTATTTTTTAAATTGTTTTTGAGAAATAATAGATTTCATTTATATGGATGAATGGATTATTTTTGTTTTTCTTCTGGAAAGGCCTAAGAGTAGTATAAGTTTTCCTCTTTTTTCATCAAATTTGGTTACATCTATAATAATACGTTTTGATCCTAACCTCCGCAGTTTGTCTCTTTTACACGAGTCCGATTAGAGCGAGTAAAAAAATCGAACAGAGATATTATTTGCTTGAGGCGTGTTTCAGAATACAGATCTTACTGTACTACTACTTACCTACAAGTAACACGGAATGAAAGAGCATTTAAGTTAGACACACGTCTTATCACAGCTAGTCTTGTACGCCAGTGGTACGATGGAAGATTCTGGTGTCGTGTCAAACGTTAAATTGAATACAGTTCATGCTGTTTTATTTTAAAATTTTCATTATGATTATAAGATAAGATTTTCTTATAATTATTCTGTATATCCGTGTCAATAACGTTATTTCTTATAGGTTATTCATTAATAATAATGTGGGAACCTTAATGTACATTATCAATTTACCCGACCTAGCGGGTTTTATAAATGTTATAGGTATGTTTATCTCCTCCAATTAAAAGAAAGACCGATCGTTGTATCACGCCTTTGGGGAGGCCTTATGTCCTGCAATGGAGGTCAGTGAGCTGACATGATGATGAAATGTAAATAAAGTTCCTCACCCCGTGGTGATGATTGGTCCATTGATTATCCGTTTAAAACTGATCCCATATGAAAAAATAGCTGACCCTCAAGCCGTAATCCTCATATTTTATACTGCATGAAATCAATTTTTTACAATGCTAAAAAATGTGCATAAATAAATGCTAGATAATGGCATAAGTCAGATAAACGGTGCTTTTTTTTAATATTATAGTTTAGAAGTTTTAGAGCTGTAGTTTATTTAGGATTATGGTGTGAGCCTCATCTCTGCACTAAAAGAACGGTGCGACATAGAGTTTCAGGAGGTTTCAAAATATAGTGCAAAAATAGTCTTCACGTTATGCCGATTTCCAGAAATAATTCCATTGGTTCCGAAGTTTTTAATGTAGCCTGATGAGGATTTTGCCTTAAGGCTTAGGAAACAGTCAGTATTCGTTCAAAACTTGTCTCAAAAAATAGTGCTGAAATTTTGCCCCCTAACCATAACAATTTCGATCCGACTTATAAAGCCTAAGTACCGAAATACAATATATAAACTCTCTTATGCATTTTAGTCCAAGTACAGCCAGCGGGTGGCGATTTTTGCCAATATTGTGACTAGTAAACAATGAAGCTTAATACGTAAAAACCATATTCTGAGCCGACTATACCTACACAATATATGAAACATTATATCAAAAGGCGTGCGAACCAAAAGCAGTTGGCAAAATCAGACAATCCATTCATTTTCGTTAACCAATACAACTATAACACCTTAAAAGCAACTAGCATATGTTTTAGTTAGTATACCATATAAGGGAATAGGACCTTCGGCGAACTAAGTGCACAACGCTGGAATAAATAAACGCGATATAAAGTCGGGATACGCTGCAACAATGGCGTGTTGGAATTTAAAATTATACAAGTGAATTTCAGGGTTGCCTTCTTCTAGTTGAACAGAATTATGCTTTAGTTTAATGTAACGTATGGTAGGCCATATTTGCCGTAGAACCGATGACCGTTGGGGATAACGAGTTCTCGAGTGGAGACCGCGTCACGGCAAACGGAGTGTAGGACGCCCTCAGGCAAGGTGGACTGATGATATACGTAAGATGGCTGGCAGAAGCTGAATGCGAGAAGCCGAAAACAGATCACAGTGGCGTGCAATTGGAGAGGCCTATGTCCAGCAGTGGACAGGTATGGGTTTATGATGATGATGATCATGGTAGCTCAAGAAATAGAAAAAGTTTTATACGAATGTCTTTAGACAAGAGGGGTAATTCTTTCCTTGTTACATTAAAGAAGATTTACCTCATTGATGTTTCTATTGCACCGGAAGTGCCATCAATCTGGTAGACTACTGACCAAGCATGCACAGTAAAATATTATGCTTGACATGGGTCTTGAGATTCGATCAGTTGTACGGGATAAACAGCGTACATGGATAGTGTAAGGTCATTTGAAACGTATGGTTGGAGAGACTTATAATAAAATCTTAAATTGGAACGCGGTCCTACAGTCCTCACATACATAAAACATTCCATCAAAATTGTCTTTTAAATACTAAACATTATAACATCTCAAGAACCAAGCGAATTCCAAAGCCTAACATTCACATCAATCTAGAATTATCTATCGGAATCATTGCGAAACTTTTGAGCCAATAAATCATAGTACTGATACACTTATGATTCCCTACAACCATTATTCATGCTGGATTGTGTAATTACTAGGGCATGTTCTGTTGTACTTTACTTACCTATGTTCGAGTACAGCTATTGACAAGTAGACATGTACAATTCTGCTGTGGACATGACCTAACAGTTGGTATTTGTTAGTATTAAACTTGAGCTGTTTTATAGCATCGTTGGCTAGAGTACCTCGGCCGGCTATCGTACGAAGTTGCTACTCATTCATCAGGAAGCAATCAGTGGTATGAAATCAATAGCTTCACCCGTTTATGTGGTGGAGTTCTCCTAACTTTGATCAGTAACTTTGTTTTAATTGAAATTTGAACCTATTGCTTTGTTTATGTTACAAATTTTGCGCGCTAATTCTCTTTCGTTTTTGATTCGTGCAATAAATAACTGCAGCGTAAATTGGTGCAGAATAAGGTATGGAGAAAAGAATAGTTTTAATTCTGCTTGAGACTTTCAAATAAATATTGAAGTGACCTTGGGCATATTATACGAAAATGTTGCGTTTCGCGTTTATTACATATCTATTTCTTATCTCGCGTATAGTTTTAAGTGGAGAGGACTGAAACTCCAAGGACTATTATCCTCTAGCTCTTGATTGGTAATAATAGACTAGCGTATTGCTTAAAAATTTCTTAAGATAACCAAATAACCTATAGATCTCCTCTTGAATCAAATTCAATGAGCAAAACACAACTAATCTCAACACTGGAATAGACCACTACGAAACCAAATAAAAATGTCTTATACTTTTCAAATACCTGCATCGGTATCAAATAAACGCACCCCAAAATTGCTTCTAAATTAAAAACCTCACACCGGAATAATATCATCGCAATGCAATCTAAAGTTACCAAGAAAATGTTCATTTTGTAATTATCAAAACTTCTGCTTTCGAATATTGCGTGGGGCGCGTCTGTTACTAGCAAGCTATACCTTTATGATAAATGATCAAGTAGCTTTGAAAAGTTATTACTTATCTCGCTTTGAGGCAGGAATGATCTCGCGACGTACATAATAAAGAAAGGAAGATTCAGCTCTCAAGAGTCCGTTGACAATTCAATGGACGTTGATAACGCTTGATGGATGTTCGCAAGGATTTTTGCATTTTCACTGGCCATTACACTATTTCTAATGGATTTAGTATATAGATTATTGCTGCGATGGGAATGTATAAATTGCTGAGTTCAGTTTTATCAGAAATCATTTCGGTGCATGTTTATGACGGATTCATTAATTTTAGTTAATTATTTTCCTGTTTATTACATTTGCATGTTTAGTTATTTCGATAAGAACAGGATTCGCTCCCGGTTCCAATATCGATTATGTATCTACCTTCAGTAAAAAATACTGTTGGTAAAATACTGTTAACGTAATAAGAGATAAAATACCAACACTGGACATGATGTTAAGCAGCGATGTGATCTCCGATAACGCACATTTGTTCGTTAAGTACCTATTTACCGGTGACTTGAAGACCTCCAGACTAATACTGCGCAGGAAACCCACACTCCGGTCAAGTCACTCCACATCCTGGCAGATAATAGAGAATTTTAATGTTGGTAACCCTACCGGCAATGTTTATGTATTAGCAATTGGTAACTATGCTAGTTGACACGCTCGTTATAAGATGTCCGGTTTCGGAGCGCGCGGGCTGCGCACACGCATAATGCTGTATAGCCAAGTATACACTTTGCCAGAATGTATTACCCTTTGTGACGACTTGTGTGTGCATTCAGGATTTTTAGTGTTATTCTATATTCCTTGATAGGCTATTTCTCAAATAAAGTACATATGAGAAACAAAATGATCCGACAGAAAACTAAAGTTATCGACATAGCTCATCGGTTTAGCAAACTGTGTCAAAAGTGTCAGTGGACCGGCTATATTAGCCGTAGAACCGATGACCGTTAGGGCAAACGAGTTCTCGAGTGGAGACCGCGTCTATGTCCGTTTTCTAGTCTTTAGCTATATCCTATCTTCCCTACTCCCCTATCCTCAGCCTACTCGGGTCAGTCGTTCTTAATTTATAAATAGTGAAAAAACACGGCTTTATATACGAGTATAATCGCTCATTTACTACAACAACGCGATATCTCAAAATGTTTTCTTAAATTATCGCGTTGTTTCAGTAAATGAGCGATATGTACTACTACTTTGACAAATGAGTTAACCAAGAACGGCTTCTTGGTTACACTCTATGCCGTAGAAGTAGGCGCGAGGGGAATTCCAGCTAAGTCCCTCTATAACTTCAAAAGCGGCACTGGTAGGATCATACCAGATTTGGATAGGTAGAAGGGGGAACATGGGCACTGGTGAAGGCGAGTGCTGACGCGTCGCAAGGTGGCCACCTTAAACCTACAATTGGGTCGCAAGTCCCAAACACTAGCGCACAGTTTCCTCCTTTTACCACGCTATGGACCCGGCACCCGCACGGTGAATCCAT
>SJJU01003176.1:0-43803 GCA_012932125.1 Conopomorpha cramerella
GGGATCTAGCCCAGTCGTCACTGATTGAGCTGTTGTCTTTTCTGGATGCTGCTGTAGATCCTGGCTCTAACAGGAATCACAGTGGTGCGAAAGTGGGTGGGAATATCCCGAAAAAAATACACTTATTGCAATACTGTTCAGTTGTCGCGGAATAGAGCAAAGTGGAGGCGTAAAGAATAAGTGATGTAAGGCGTATAGAATAAGGAAAGAAAAATAATAAAAGAAAGAGCATACAGCGTTTTCCCCAAAACAAAAGAGAACCCCTCTTCATACGGACCGATCAGGTGATTGTCACTTTAAATAGGGTTCCTTGGGGATAGTCGTTTAGTATCATCAGCCGAGTGACTACCTAGAGTTTCGCCAACTAAAAAACGCTGAAATAATTAAAAAAGGAACACAGCACAAAGTAAATTTCATGTGTGTGTGTGTGTGTGTTTCGTGGAGATTCAAACGAGGTCGTAGATTTAGCGGATTAAACCGCAGGGCGTCTGATAGGTAAACATTATAAGTGTTCGCTGATCGGCTTTAAGGTCGAAGACCCCGTGACATTGGACTACTGATGATGTTCTTGACATCGCTTCTATGTCATTAGATACAACGATTAGAGGATAGCAAGTCATTTTAAAGGAATTTGTAATACTCTGTGTGGCTAAGCTACCTACGCATGAATAAGCGCTAGGTAGATGAAGAAGATTGGCTTCGGAGCTTAACCTGCCATGGGAATAAATAAATAAATATGCCGGGACATTTTTACACACGGTCACCACGGTTTGGGGTCTAACTATGATACCCTGTACTATGGATGCCAGAGACTGATATACTTACATACATACATAGTTTTAAATACATACATAGATAAATAAAATACCCAGACGCACACAACAAATGCCTCAGCTCATCACAAAAAAAATAAAGCTGGTAAAAAAATAAAGGTTTGAACCAAACCGCGACGTCATCCTAGAGGCAGATAGATATCTTGACCACTAGTCATGCCGGCCTTCAAAAGTAGATAAGTTCAGAAACAGTAGTTCTATAATTGCTGTAGATAGATGGTGATTGCTATTAATATGTTAACGAGAATTATAAAAAGTAAGCAAAAGCAGTAGTGAGCACTAAATACCTAGATTGTCTATTGTATAAAAGATGTGTCGGTATCAATACCTAAAAATTTAGATAGATATTCAAATATCTATAAAAATTTAGATAGATATTCAAATATCTATCTAATTTTTTTTTAATGAAACGCGCACAGACATTATAACTCAATATTGTTCACCGGGTATATAGGCGCGAATCCACGCGAATCGGCGCGACCACGACGCATGCAACTGCGTCGAAACGTCGAGTAAAATAACAAAGGTAAGCTCGAGCTTGTCTTTGGTTATATTCGCGCCTATATACCCGGTGAACAATATTGAGTTATATCTATCTAAAAATTATGAAGAGGCGAAATAATCTTGGCGTCGTTGGTGTGGAATCCTAAATTTTAGAGGTAGTCATTATAACCGATTAAATGTCCCTACACCACCTATCGCATAACATCTCAAACTGTGAAACGTTAGTAACGTTGATTTCCCGCATTTGTAATGTCAGAACGATACGATTCGCACTTAGATGATAGTCCCTAACGAGTGTGTTATATTACGTAAAATACTTTATTTAAACCAATGTCTCGCGTTTATAAATTATCACTCATCGATCTTACAAGCTTTAGAAATCACGCCATGATAGATTTTCTCCTACATTGAGTATCTACATATATAAAAGGAAAAGCTGACTGATTGACTGACTGACGTACAGCCCAACGGAACGGACGTAGCTTAGGAACCGTAGGAATGCACTAAGAAAGGAATTCCAGAAATTCCCACGGGAACGGGAATTAAGGGGAAAATACGTTTGTATGAAAAATCTAAACGGCTCAAGTTAGACGCTTCAAATTTGGGATGCAGGTAAAAAAAAAAAAATACACTTCACGCCTTTAATCCCAAAGAGGGGTAGGCAGAGGCACTTGCTAAAGCAAGTACCCACGGCTCACCGAGCGTATTTAACCCAACGTGACGGGGGGTGAGCCCATCGCCGTTATAGGGTTCACACACCTTGTGCTGTGCGGGTTTCATGACGATGTTGTCCTTCACCGTACGAGCGTTGCGTTTCGTACATAGGCTCTGAAAAAGAGTCCCATTGGTACACGTCCAGTAGCCGGACTCGAACCCAGGACCTCCCGGTTACAAGTCAAGTATCCGACCAACTGGACCACAGACTAAGCTACTAAACTAAGCGAATGAAATCGCGGGGCGTCCACTAGTAGTATATATTGTGTGTGAACAACCTTTATCGAACGGCAGAGCACTCAATGCGTTCAATTAGAAGCAACTTCAATAAAATTTAATACACTTAGTTAAAATTTTATATGAATTAAGCACCTTTCAAAGCGTGCAAGCCAGAGTAAAAAGCAACTCAAGGCGACGCCTAATCTAATATGTTACGAACATATGGGCTGAGTGTGTTTTGACACGTTGCAAAGGTTATTGATTTCTGATTATCATACAATTGAGGCATTTAAAACCGAACCTGGCAATCTCCACTTCGGCGAAATATCAAAGCAGAAGTAAAAATATTAATTCTACATAGCGTACAACACTGGTTTTTGGCGTGGTTTCAATTTTTTTTCGGATATTGTCATTTTTGTGATCCATCATTTTTTTGTAGGTAATCTAGCTCAAAATTATGAAAATGTTTTTTAATAATAATAATAAACATTTATTTTCAGACCATAGATCCATAGTGTTAGTAAAGGACTTAGAAATATGTTAGTAGTATAATAATATACTTACAGTTTTATTGATTGGGTCCACGGACCCCATGTGCCAAGTTAACCTGCCACATGTAGTCCGACCCAGTGCCCCAGGAATGGACAGTCAATTTTATCAGATATGGTTCTCAGGATCGAGTTGGGGCTATCACGGATGCGATGCAACAAGGAGCCCGCTCGGCTCCGGAGGATCGCATGAAAACCGTTAATTTGCGTTTCCGCAAACATCTCTGAGGCGATCATCATCGATTTTTAAAAAGTTTACTTTTGGCAAAAAGTGTAGATTGTTTTGGTTGGTCTGTAATATGTGTCAATTTATTCCAACCGACATTATAAATGAGGTTGTACTTACAAGGTTCATCACGGACGGAACGCTACATCTACCTATGATAGGGAACAATGCATTATTACATATGGATTTATGTATGAGTTTTGAATTTGTTTTGTTTATTGTGTTGACTTTTCCTGTTCCATAAGCCGTGATAAAACCACCATGTCCTATAAATCCCATTTCACCGTTACGTTTTGACGTTAAAAAAATGTGAATGCATTATGGATCGTAATATATTCATAATGACCTACATATATTTTATTAGGAACTGACATTTGTTGTCTTGTTATAGATCCCACGATGGGATGTAATAAATTGTATGTAAGTGCAGAAAAATGTCTTTCAAGATATTTTGAAATCGGTCTTACTAATAATGGCGGAATTGCTATTTCGAAGATAAACAAAGCTTAACTTAATTTGTCAGTTGCATGTCAAATACGGAATAACCAGTTCTTGTAGAACTATAATAACCGTTGCATATGTGATAACGCTTTTATTGCTAAAAGTAAATGCCAGTAATAACTAAAAAATACAGAAATAATACGTTTTAAGAAATTTGTTTACTTTTTGCCCGCAATCGCAACGCTAGCAGTGACATAAAAAAAAGTGACATTAAAAAGCTACTTGTATTATCTATCGTACAGAGAATAATTGAAGTGGATTTTCTGGAATTGTGGAGTGGAACAAAAACAATCTTAATACATTATCGTGATAAATAACTACTAATAAACAAGTATGTATCACAAATAGACAAGGCCAGCTAAACTTTATAATCAACGACGATTGTAATCGCTTACTGATTTAACGGAATCTTCACGACTTGGAATGCGTTAATTATGCATTGAGCCAAGTAAGGATATAAGGATATAACTACTTTATCAGCACAATCTGTGATATCTAAGCGTCTTGTTTATGATTTGTGTTTGTCATGTAAGAGACACCGAGTTCCAAGGGCCCGGACTAATCTGACAAATGGAAGGAGATCTAAAGGGTTAAGGATCTAAGGGGTATTTAATATTGTAGGGCTTTTAATATGTTTGCACTGACCACAGCCATCGCTTCTGTCCTATCCCCCACAAACCGAGAGTGTAGTCTAAAAAGTTCTGAGCTGAATACCCAAATCTACGAACGTAGGCATCCTCAATGTGGTCGAAGTCCATCGCTACGCTTTCCAGCTCGGATGATTGACACAGTTATGGCCTATTATTTGCTTCAGAAATTTTTCAAGATTTAGAACACAGTTGCCTACCCCGCTGTGGGATTAAAAGGCGTGAAGTGTATTTTTTTTTATTTAGAACACAGTTCACTTTTATATGAAATGAAAGCCTATTTCAGGGCTTATGTACGCAACGCAACGCTCGTACGGTGAAGGACAACATCGTGGTGAAACCCGCAAACCACAAGGTGTGTAAACCCTATATCGGGGATGGGCTCACCCCCTGTCACGTGTTAAATACGCTTGGTAAACCGTGGGCATTTGCTTTAGCAAGTGCCTCTGCCTACCCAGCTTAGGGATTAAAAGGCGTGAAGTGTGTGTTCACTTTTATATCACGTGGATAAGCGCTGCGGAAGTCTAATTATAGGGTCAAAGTCTGCGTGGTACTGACTGCGGGCGTAACAATTTACCTACTGCGGCCGTAATACAATTTTCAAAACTATTTACGGTACTTTCTTATGGAGAAGCAAATGTACCTATAGAGAAACCTAGCACACTAAAAGGTGCACGAACTCTATAGCGGCAAAATGCTCACTACTAAAGCTATCACAACATATTGGGAAACGTCCAAATTCTTTTGCTCAGATTGGCCTTTTACATTAATGGCTTTTGACAGTCCCAAAGTCATGTTTCTTGATGCAAGCGCGTCATTCATGTTGAAATGGGCGTCATATTTTTGAATTCAAAATTTGAATAGAATTAAAGGTCAAAGTACTTCCTCACGTGAGGACGAAGCCAAATTGAGCTCAGCGTATTAAATTCTATGTTGATCCGTTATTTCATATTGGTGATGTGTTATAAAGAGCTCAATTTATTCTGTTGTTGTTTAGAGGCCTCAGAACCATCTTCCGCGTTGGCAAAGAAAACGCATACTTATTTTATAATACTTATTTTTTTATTCCGTTGCAGTGCCTTCCTCGTCAGCTGGTGATGAGATCATCGTCGGAATGAGGATTTTACTGATTCTATAATCATTGTGTTATGATATTTGTTTCTTTGTTCTTAACAAGCCCTTTGTTATTGTCAAGCTAAAGTTAACTTCTAAGTACCTACTTATTCTGGAGCTAGCTATATTATTTGCCAAAATAACTGGTGCTCCTATCACTGAATCTATATTACCTATATTACGTACCCAACACCCTTCTTAAATGAACAAATTTTACTGTGGTGAGAACGATAAAAAATGATTTTTTTTCTCCGTACACAATAGACAATTTTTTTCCTAGATAGATGATATTTTGTGGGGATAGAATTTTCGTTTTTGTTTTCCAGCATTGGCCGCCATAGTATAAAGATGTTTATTCTGACGAGCCCAAAAACGTTTCTAAGACCATTGCTCGGGTTCCAATTGCACGCAATTGTTTTTTAAACACAACGAACAAGCGTTTGACAACCTTTCTGTCTGATGTTAAGCAGCGATGTGGTCTACGTTGGAGCTCATTTGTTCATTGATTTACCCGTAACATGAAGACCTCCAGACTATACTGAGTAGGAATCACAAATACCACTCACTGCTCGAAGCCGCGAAACCAGAATTGTCTCATTCAAATTTAGAATCGGTTTACGTACCGATATAGGTTTTCCGCTAAGAAAACTTTTCCAGTATGTTGATTAGGTCGCGATACGCCGGTCGTTATTCTAGTTTTCCCGCAAGCATAACCGCGAATTGACAAAACCTATCTCATGATAGTTCGATGCACATATTTCAATTTATTAAAACAACCGCATTATGGTAATATTGTGCTTTAATAGGTACCCGCATATTCAATCTATGAGGAAAACTTAGTAATAGCTTACCTACAAATTATTATGCATGTTTGAGTGTTACCTACTTATTATGTGTTACACGACAAATAGTAGGAAAATTAATAGTTTACTAATGTACTGTAAAGTAATTGATACATATTCCACCATTATGTAGCGGCGGCCTTTCCCTGTTAAATGCTTCACAGATATTATGTTTTCTTTGGATACTTGACTGGAAAACAGTATGAGGCTAAGCACTGATTACCTATATGCAGGTATGTAAGCACATACATAGGTGTCGTACTTATTATGTTTCATCCATTAAAATGGTGGGTAGTTGGGTTTTAGGGACAGTTCGACCAATCGTGCACGGCGTTATGATGTTGTTAGTACACACATTACATTTTTTTTATCACTATGAACAACCGTTTGACATTTCTTCAAAACAGCGATAAATAACCGTTATTGTGCGTATTTCATATGGTGTAGGTAGTTGTTTCTTTATGTGTTTATTATTTATAAATTGTGCTTCATAGTAGAGCACATCGCTGCTTAACATCAGGCAGGATGGTAGTCAAACACTTGTCCATTGTATTTAAAAGAATCTTGAAATTCCTAAAATGCCAAATAAATGCTATGCTGCGAGGCATTTTCTAGTTAATATTTTTCTTTATCACTAAAATATATCACAATAAATTAAAATGGTGTGAAAAATGGTGGTGGTTAAAAGAGTGTGAATTGTATATTCACACCCTTCAATCCTGAAGTGGGCTAGACAGCGGCACTTGGTAAGCGAATGCCCACATTTCACCACGCGTTTTTAACCCAACGAGCTCATCGCCCGCCTGTATTGGGTTAACACACCTCGCGAGTTTCATCACGATTAAACCTTAACTATATGAGCGTTGCATTGCGTAGTAGTAGAGATGCTCTGAAAAAGAATCCCATTCATTCACAAGCCAAGTATGCGATCGCTGGATCACAGATGCCCTCTTTCTACTTACTTACTTAAGTCCTATGGTACCCCAGTGGTACAAAGGGACTTTACAAGATAGCGCCACGCTGCCGTCCTGTCCTCTGCGACTGCACTGGCATCGGACCAGACCTCTTTCTAGGTAATATAAAACTGTAAGTAGCTTTACTGTAATTATATAGCACTTTTTACTTTGTGCCAACTTCTGACAGAAGTATTTAGTAAGTACCGTAGAACAAAACTCTTCGATTAATCTTGGATTAATCGAATGTAATCGAAATTGTGCAGAATTTAATTAAATTTTGCTCCGAACTAGAATTCAGGAGCATCAGATCTGATTACTCAAAAACAGGCAGCTCTCGCTAATAGCACCCGATCATCACGTCCCATCTTAGTTGGAAATTACACTAAGCTGCCGTTGCATTTTGGACTTTAAAGTCCTCTATTTAAAACACTTTTTGAATACTCACCTGCGCAAATCAATTACCTATGGATGGACAACAAATTAAGATGAAGAAGGTCATGGGAAATGTTTTATTGGAGAACGGGACGAAGTTAGAAATTTGTGCATGATTTTATTGCGAATCGTAGATTTTTAGCGTTCTTACTTGGCATATTTTAGATACAAAATATCCATTTACACTCAACAGAATTTGATAGATTTTTATAGACGCATGACATAGGGCTAGGCAGGTCGCTGTAATGCATGTGCTCTACATTCCTCACGGTTCTAAATTCAAGAAAATTTTCCAATATGCCTGAACTTTTCCGAAGCGTCCATAGATAGTCCATAAAAATCATTCATAGTAATATTATTTTATTTCTTGCAGTATCTGGAATCAGAAGCGTTCTCAATTTACTCTATTAAGGATGTAACGATTTTTTTTAGATTCCAAAATTTAATCTCAGTAGATACCTATATCTGGTAGTGTATTCTTTCTGAAGTATTTTGTTTACCCAACTAGTCATAGACTTAAGATCACGTACCAAATTGCCATAAACCCATCTGCGATAACTATAGCCAAGACTTTCACTCACCCTAATCAGCCGTTTAAATCGGAGGTCTCGTATTTATAACGATAAACGTTATAATAAACAATATACTTTTATTTTGGCCTATTTGCACAAACAAAGTTTATAGTAAAGACGTTCAGCTTAAAATGGTTCTATGAGCAATTTGGGGCTAACGCTCCTCGTCCAATCTCGATTAGGGAATTATCAATTAATTACTTACTTAGTATAACGAGCGGTTGCTGGAGTGTTGAGGTGGGAGAGGCGTCCCACCCTCACTTTATCACGTACTTTCGTGTTTGGTGAGTGAAACGAGTGATTTTGACCAAGTAGTTGAAGAAGCCAACCAACTGCATTTATTGTAACTGACTTCCTAGACTGACTGAAAATCCTAAATTAAAATAAGAGCAAGATTAACGAGAGTCGTGAGTAAAACAAGCCTATGTCCAGCTGTGGACAGGTATGGGCTGATGATGATGATGATGCTTAAGTACTTGTTCTTTGATACACTCAATCGGGAGACGATAACTTCCCTGATTGAATACTATTTCAAGCTTATTGTGTCAAAATGGCACGTCCTAGAATATTGCCTTTATCTTCTTGAGATGAATAACGCATCATGCGGTAGCTCAGCCGCAGAGCTCTGGTTCAGGGACCTTAGACAGATGACTCGCGTTCGTTCTGACACTTTGACCTACTATTACAATAAAATAAACTGACCTACTCAACGGAGATATCTCTAAAGGGAATTTAGTCAGTTATTGTACCGTACAGGATGTTATGGTCGTGAAGGATATGATACACTTTGCCGATATTGCTTTATTTAAACCTGACGTGGGTAGTTTAGAGTTTCGTGGGACGGGGGATATGTGTGCAAGTCATGTAGGGAAATAGTTTGAGGAGGCAATGTGCGGACGTGTTGCTGCAAGTAACTTTGTTAACAATTTCAACCGAACCGTGTTGGGGCATTCGTTATAATTTGAGCTTAGCTCAGTAGCAATATGCACGCAATGCGTAGCCCTCGTTCTCTATTATCACGTAGGAAGTTAGACCAAGTCAGTACGCGGCGTTCCGCCTGAAGTATGTTAAGCGAAGGTTAAGCTACCAAATAATGTTGAGCCCAACAATGTAAGAAACTGCAACAATTTAAACTTCAGCTAAAGTTTAAACTGTTCGACTGAACTTTGTTATGGCTGAATGTTGTTAGTGTGTTGCTTAGTTTTATTCGCGATCAATAGTTTCTCACATTGGCCTGGGATTATGATGAAATTGCTCCGAATATCGGGTCAAACATCGTTGGAAATGGTGTTCACTCCATAAAATTGATTATTTCAGAACGGGCCGAAGTTTTTCAATTTTCTAAAAAGGCCACGCCACCGCCGGCCACCATAGATAAGCATTACCGATTTATTGCGTTCCACAAGTTCGGGCGGAGTTTCAGCCAACCAGATAGATGTTTTACGATATTCTGGCTGCGAAGTTGTTCTGTACTGAATTTATTTTATGAAGAAGCAGACGCCTCGCCTTACCTATTGTAGTTTCTGTAAGTGTCTTTATAAGAAAACTATATTGTAAAGATAGGATTACAACAAAGTGTGGCATAGGTATTTTGTTTGTACACTTTGTATTTCTAAAGAAACAAACGGTATGAAGTGCAATAAAAGTTTACTCCTATCAGAAATTCAAACAGGCTTCATCCTGGCGGACTATTACGTCTCTTTCGGAGTCAACCACGTTGTCTTTTGTTTTTGTTTTTTTTTTAATTAATATGAACAAGCGTTTGATCACCATTCTGCCTGATGTTAAGCAGCGATGTGGTCTACGATGGAGCACACTTGTTCAGAGGGTACCTATTCACCCGCGACTTGAAGCCCTTCAGACTGTACTGCGCAGAAAACACAGACTCCGGCAAGTCGTTCCACATCCTGGCGGTTCGCACTATGAAAGTGGACGCAAACCGTTTGGTTCGCGTAAATGGCAAATCCACCTGGTTTGGATGACGTCTTGCCGTTCTCCTGGTTGTCCTATTGTAAAAACGCGATGGGGCTATTAGGTTATGCATATATGTTCTTTCGTTGGGATCCTGCGGTCTAAGTCTACTAGACTGTCGAATTTGCATCGCTTTGGTATCGTAGCAACAAACGATGTGCATTGCTGATTTCGTCACTTTAACATCACTATTATTAACTACGACGAGAGTGAAGAAGACTTGGCCACCAGGTTCAGCTTATTTGCCCAACGATCCGGACACGTACAATCGTCATAGTAACTTCAAATTATTCGGTGTTCACCTCAATATTAAGCCAGGCTGTAAGTAAATACAAAGTTTCTCAGGGAAACGTCAAAAAGCCGCCACAATTAATTTCGCAACAACGATTCCCGTTTTAATTGAAGGAGAACCAATTACTTAGTTATTCGGTTTGCCAATTACGTACTTCTGTTCTGTTTTATTTGATCAACACTTGATAGAAAAGTTTACTATTTGAAGGCAGTAAAGGCACCTTAGGCTGTACTTGTAAAAAGTTGTAGTTATATACCTGTGAAAGTTTTAATTGCTTCAGTTATAAGTAAGCACGAAACCAATACCCATGCTGATTTGCTCCCCTAGCAAAGCGCTCCAAAAAAGAAATGACAAGTTATGTCTTTCAACAATTGCAAGATATTATGTTTTATTGGCGCGCGACGATTCTTTGTAAATATAATATAAACAAAAGCAATGAAATAAATAAACACTCAATGCATCACCATCATCAGCTATATAACGTCCACTGCTGGACGAGGGCCTTCCCAATGACTTCGATGATAATTTCGGGGGAAATGCCCATAATCGCTAGGCTTGGCGGGTTGGCGAATGCAGTGGTGTTGTGGTTGCTCGTCTTCTGGAGCTTTCCCTCGGTCGCAGAGACCCCCACGACGGGAAAAGTTGGGCTGGGGTAGTGACACATGTACTTATTATATTCGCCGTCACCACACGGCTTTACTACGTCATTAAATAAACAACATTTAATTAGGTATCAAATATCGTCATCTGATACCATTAATACAGGTTATCCTAATTTGGTGTCAGGACAGCGTATGTGAAATTACCTGACATAATAATACCTACTGATTATTGGTCGTGTAGGACGCCCTCAGGCAAGGTGAACTGATGATATACGCAAGATGGCTGACAGAAGCTGGATTCGAGAAGCCGAAAACAGATCACAGTGGCGTGCAATTGGAGATGCCTATGATTATTATTGGTCGTCTCACTGACGTCCACTGCTAAACATAGGCCTCCAACAAGGCGCGCCACAAACTCGACAAATATTATTGTGCAAAAGCCACAGTTTATGTTTAACCTAAGTAAATAAACGTTGTACTTGTTACGTAATAGTTACATAGATATCTGTGGACTAAAAACATACGGATGTTATCTAAGATTGAGAAAATGTTTAGCCGCTTTTAGTACAAAGACATACTTTTATGTAGGTAAACGTAGAATTTCGCAAATATGAGAAAACCTTTTTATTCTAACGAGTACGTGAGTGCAGTTAGATTTAAGTAATTTTGTAAGCCTAGTGGTGACGGCGAACAGAATACATGTTTCAAAGTCAAAGTTTCTTTATTAAAATTTCATCGTTATAAGTGCTATAACATACAGATATACAGTAGCATAACACAAAGATTGATGAACGTTATTTATGAATTTAAAAACAAAAGTAATCGTCCCCGGTTCGAATTAATTTCTTTTACTGGCCAGAAGAACCGGGAAGAAACAGTCACTGTCACTCCAGTCCAACTTTTCCCGTCGTGGAGGTTGTAAGAGACGGCCGAGAGAGCTGTCCAGAGGACGGGCAGCAGCGCTCTCTGTGAGTTAAACCACAACACCATTGCGATCGGCAACTCGCTAGCGTGGCGATTATTGGCATTTCCTTCGAAATGATCATGGAAGTCATTGGGGGAGATCCTCGTCCATTGGCTGATGATGATGATGAGTTTTGTAAATGGTTACTAACCATTTACAAAACTCTTCATCTAAAGGATATACCTAATCGGGAACGGGGCAAAATTTTGTTAGTAAACATTTTTTTTATCTTTTTAAACTTCTTTGCTAGGTAGCAATGATTACTTTGATAAAAAAAAAATAATATAAATAGCAAGTAGATAAAGTACGCATATGAAAGCTTCAAAGTGGGGTAGGCAGAGGCACTTGCTAAACAAATGCTCACATTTCATCAAGTGTATTTAAATCACCGCAATGCTTTGACAATAAAACTGTGACATGTTTTTTTATGTATACCATACAAAGGTTATATCGGGTTAGTATAGGAAATCTAGTTGCGACTGGCTGCTTGCTAAAATGCATCCATAGACTTACTTTTCGGCCAAACACTAACGCGCTGTTTTTAGAAGATACCCGAACGAACCTCTACCAAAATGTTGACTCGTTAAATATTGTACACTGAAGTGAAATTCTAAAGTGCCGACGTCAAACAATATTGCACCGAATTACTGCCACTTAAGAGTCCTTTTTCACGCTAGACCATGAACTTTGTGACTGCGGGGACGAAAATGTGTAATCGATAACTATATGTGAAGGTAAAATTCTCAGTTTGCTTTTAGTCAGGTTTTTGTTGGTACCTTAAATATTAATAATGAGCGCCAAGGAAAAAAAAATAAGTTTTCTTTTGTAGTTATCTATTTATCTCACGTGCGTAATCACCCCCACTCAAACCAAAAACAACTAGAACCCAAAACTGGCGTTTAGAATAAAACGGGACAACAATATGGAAGACGGGAGTAAGAGAAAATATTTTCTGTCCCTTACTGCGTAGCAGGATATTTTTGGATCCAAACTCAAATTGGTAGTAAAAGTGACAGTTTGGATCCAGGAGTACATCGAATTCCATACACTTTGGTGGGAAAGAGACAGACTGAAGGTGGTACGCGGCATAAATAATAATAATAATAAATAAATAAATATTTACAACAACAAACACATTTCCTTCGTCCCATGTTAAGTAGCCAAAGCACTTGTGTTATGGGATTCAAACAGCGAAATATACTGACTTAGATACATTTTTTTCTTTATATACATACTTATATAAATAAAACACCCAGAGACATCCAACAAGTACTTAAAAGCTCATCACCTAAGTACCTGTCAGCGGTGGGAATCGAACCCATAACCCTACGGAACAGAGGTAGACATGCTGACCACTACACCAACGGGCCCGTCAAAGTCTAGTTGCAAGTGCGACTTGCGGCATTCCAGTCTAGTTGGACGTAGTTACACAGAAAGGACACTTTGCCCGAAATTGAGTTAGCTATACCAGGGTGCTAAGTCAAGACATATTCATCATATAAAAAAACAATTTACACAAAAAAGGTTCACTACAACCTATTTTCTATGTATGGTGACTCAATCCACATGTATGGCCGGTCAATAGCGCATCCAACTTTAAAGCTCAATATTTCCTAAAAGTAAGTATGACAAAAAAAAATCTCTAAAATATAAATTACATGTAATCAACAGGTAACTGAGTTATACGAGCGAAACGAAACACTACCGTGACAACTTAAAGATATACTTATTCCTAACGTTATGAGACAGGGATAACTCTATATAAGTGGTATGCTGAGACACTGACGGCACGGCTGACCCACAAGCTCAAAGTCGCACAGCGTGCTATGGAAAGGGCTATGCTAAGTAACTTTTTGTGGATTGAGTCCTTTCTGTGTAACTACGTCCAGTTTTATTTGGTCTGTGGATCACAAGGACCCGTCGGCTACATACGGAGTTAAGAAAAATAACTAATATTACTTTAAAACGTCATGGTACGGGGCTTGTTTCGCTTAATGGCTTCACCGTATGCCGGAAATGGACGGGGGATGTCCGACGTGTGTGCAGTCTTGCCGCCGGACCTGCCCCCAGGTGTGGCAAATATGGGTGTCATTGGTCTGTTATGTCAATTTAACCTACTTTTTTTCAAAATGGTATTCCGATTTCCGAGATGTATTATAAAGTTTAATCGAAATCCGTTCAGTGGTTTTTGGGTAAAAGCGTAACTAAGTAAAATAATATAATAATCTTTATATGTTAAAATCCAGTTTCATGATGTTTGTTCCAATTAACTCTTCACCAAGGCTACCGATATTCACAAAAGTTGGCATTTATATGTAATTTCGTCCAATTAAATAGGATAGTTTATATTTCGTGACATCCACTGCTGGGCACAGGCCATTCCGGAGGTTATAATAATTTTATATTCATATTAATAGTTAAGACAGGACAACGTCTGTCGAGTCCACTAGTAAAATAAAATAAAATCACACTTTTGGGTTTATGAAATTAGAAGGATTCTCCACATCTCATCAGTACGTCTCCAAGTAGAATAGGCTGAGATTCGTCCATACCAAGTAATATGAAGTTGGTTGCGAGAAGCTGAAAACAGATCACAGTGGCGTGAATTAGAGAGGCCTATGTCCAGCAGTGGACAAGTATGGGCTGATCATCATCATCAGCCCATATTCGTCCGTTATGAAGTAATATCAAGAGAGAAGATTCTACTTTTGATAATTCTTTCACCATTAGAGTTGGGTAACTACGACACGACTAACTGCAATAATCACAGATCAATAGTTCCCGTCTAATTCCTCCGGGACACGGGGGCAGACACAACATTGTATTTCAATCCCATACAGAATTCACCTCGGTAATAAAACGATGTTATGGATGAAAACAGGAAAAAAGTTATTGGCACTTCATTAATGAAAATTATTATGGCATGATATTTGCTGTGTTTCCTTTATGTTATTATTGTATCGTGAATTATTGTTTTCACGTCGTGAAGTTAGAAAAATAACAATAGAACGTGAAAATGAGAAATTTTATTTTCTGACGACACTTCTTGTGTCACTAAAACACCGATAAAGTAGAGTTGTTGTACTGTGCTGTACAAGTAAATAATGAACCTTAGTATCTAATGATATTCATATGATTTTGAACCTTAGGGTAGGTGGCATTAGTACCAGATTCTTGACTGTCTGTACCTTATTGTATGTAAGGTCAGACTACTTAAGGTTACGGCGCAATTTGTCTCGAATCCCGTATGACAAGATTTTATCTATCATCACGGCGACATGAACATTTTTTATTCATAATGACACCTCTGGAAATAGATAGACTATTATCAAAGTTGCCTACACAATAAATTAGGTGTTTTGCCTACAAAAAAAATATATTAAGTCAAATATATTGGGAATGGAAAGAGATGCGACTTGTGTTATCTATGATTGTTAATCTTTGGTGGGATTTTTTTTAAAGAAATTTATCGTACGTTTTACTTTTTACACACGGCATTAGTACTTATACCCTTACTCACACTTCACGATTTTTAATCCCAAAGCGGGGATTGCTAAGCAAATGGCCACGGTTCACCAAGCGTATGTAACCCAACGTGACAGGGGGTGAGCCCATCGCCGTTACGGGTTCACACACCTTGTGTGCGGGTTTCATCACGATGTTATCCTTCACCGTACGACCGTGGCGTTGCGTACATAGGCTCTGAAAAAGAGTCCCAGTGGTACACGTCCAGTAGCCAGACTCGAACCCTTAACCTCCCGATTACTTGTTAAGTATGCGACCAACTGGACCACAGACGCTCTACTCACACCTGTTTAATCCTAAAGCGTGGTGGGCAGAGGTACTCGCTAAGCAAATGACCACGGATCAGCGAACGTATTTTTTCCAACGTGGATAATGAAAGAATGAAAATTAATCTTTATATAAACAGAGTGTAAAAGGACCCCGAGCAATGAATGTCTTAGAAACGTTGTTGGGTTAGTCATAATGAACTAATTTTACTATGGCGACAATGTGGGGAAACGCAAAAAAATTTTGACCATAAAAATAAAGACCATTGCTCGGAGCTTTTACACGCAGTACATAAAACTCAAACTCCTGACTGATTAATTCATCAACGCCCAGCCCAAACCCTTCACCAAAGCAAACTGAAAATTTGCAAAGATATTTAGGAGAGATACGAATGGATTTAAAAAAAAACATCACCTCAGGGGGTAAAAAAGAGGGTTAAAAATG
Organism: Conopomorpha cramerella; assembly: GCA_012932125.1. NCBI lineage: Eukaryota > Metazoa > Arthropoda > Insecta > Lepidoptera > Gracillariidae > Conopomorpha > Conopomorpha cramerella. The sequence continues at coordinate 16,173 of SJJU01003176.1, forward strand.
AGAAAAACGTAAATTTTGAAGTTAAGTACGCATACAAATTCTGAACAGAAATTAATACTTAAATCGTGGGGCGTCCACTAGTAAATAATATGAAAGACGGAAAAATTATTTATAATATTTATTAAGTTATCTATCAAGCCAATGGTTTATGTGATACCGATGGCCCTGTATTCGCTCGCCGGCCAATTACACGACATGACCTCTGTTTTGACATTGACTCGGATATTTGTCACGGTTATAATGTGTGTCATATTTGGTGTTCCTCGGTGTATGCGAGGCGAACCTTTTAGCGTTGATACTTTAACACTTTCGCGGACACGTTTCGCTTGTCGACTTGATAGCAACTGCCGCACTTTGGAAAAACACATTTATTGCGTTCGGATCTTTCTTGAGAAAGACTTGGTCAAAGTTAAGAAAAAAAAGTGAGGCTCTTTTTCTAGATGTGCGATATTTTCCGAGCAGATGACATTTTGTACGGAAATGGACATTTTTTTTATTCGTTTCTCAGCATTGTCGCCATAATAAAAGTTCTTCATTCTGACGAGCCCAATAAAGTTTCTAAGATCATTGCTCGGGGTTCATTTACACACAGTATTGATTGTATCTCGTACAAAAATTAAAATGCATATACTTAAATAATAATATTTAAATGGTCAGTATGAGAAAGTGGTTTAACTCCTTCTCCTTATTTAAAAAATATGTAAAATTCTAATTTGCAGAAATCTTATATGACGTGCTATTTTGATGTCTTGAATCGAGTGTCCGTGAAAGTATTTAACACTTCAAGGACACCCAACATTAAAGAATACAAGTTTCATTGTGATTACGTTGACAAGTGGGATATGTCCCCGAAAGGGTTAGCAAGCAAACTATTGTCGTCGTGGGAAAGGCGACACAGCTGATTAGTATGCCACGGGTTTGAAATATGTAAACAAATTCTTACGTAGTTAGGTACGTGTGCACATTAGCTTGTTGTTCTGGTGTTTTGTATGGCTTGGCTCCAATTTTTTATGTATGAACCACGTAGTCCATTGACCAAGACCGGTAGAAACATTGCTGGTTGGGTAGACGAGTAGAACTTGAAGCCAAGAGATAATTAGCCCGCCTGATCTGCATAACCTAATACCCCGATCGCGTTTTTACAATAGGACAACCAGGAGAACGGCAAAACGTCATCCATACCAGGTGGATTTACCATTTACGTGAACCAAACGGTTTGCGTCTACTTTCATAGTGCGAACCGCCAGGATGTGGAATGACTTGCACTCGCAGTACAGTCTGAAAGTCTTCAATCTGTGTGTCTGTGGCATCGTAGCTCCTAAACGAATGAACCGATTTTGATTTGGTTTATTTTATTTGAAAGTTGATTTAATCGAGAGTGTTCTTAGCTATATTTTATCTATAACTGTTTACCCACTCAACAGTTATGGAGGTTGAAAGTGGGGAAGAAAAAATTTACTTAAATAAATATGTCTAAGTGAGATATCAAATGAATGAGCACAACACGTATATTTAGAATCTGTTTATTAAATGAAAATCGGATAATTTGTTCAAAAGTTATGAAGTTTGAAAATGGGGGAAAATAGTCCACTTTATACAAATACCTCTATGTTCAAGTGGGGTATCAAATGAAAGGGCACGACACGAACATTTAAAACCGGGGTTCTTTTAAAATTTGCAATTGTATATTTAAGATTTCCTCTTTATAATATCAGTATAGATTACTTTTATGGTGATAGAGTTTTGTGCATAGTACCGTAAACCTTGTTACTGTTCTAAGCAGAACATTTTAGTACTATGTTATGTAAGTATGTTACGTTGGCGTAGAAACTTAGTAATAAAAACAAGTACTACCTACCTATTTCCCAGAAGGCCGTAAAAAACACTAAGACTTATTATCTACTCACAAGCATCTAGTAGACTAGGAACTAATAATGGTGGAACAACTTTACCAAAGATATAGTCTCAACTTGTCAGTGGTATGTAAAGTACGTATACAATATACAGGATGGGGCTTGCACCACGGGCCGAGGACGTAAGCCAAGATACACACATCAAAATGAAAAGTGTCCAGGGATCAAGAACAATTTTAGCTAAAAAAAAGCTAATTTATTTAAATCAAATGTAATCTTCTGGATTTGTCTCCTACCTAATTCCCCATGCCTGTATAAATAATACAAACGAATACAGTTACTAACTTTGAATCCAGTTCATTTCAAAACCACAAAATTTTACAAATAGTTTGTTAAATAGTCAAAAGTACACACATCAAAAGTGTCTAGGGATCAAGTACATTTTAGAAGATTGCAATCAAGAATATATTTTACGAAAACTGAATACATTCATAATGTATTCAAAAGGTGGTGATAAGTCATTGATACAGGCATGGAAAATTAGGTAGGAGACCAATCCAGAAGATTAGATTTGATTTAAATAAATGAGATTTTTTCAAGAGCTAAAAATGTTCTTGATCCCTAGACACATTAGATGTGTGTATATAGATAGATATATACCAGATATTTCAGCACTTTATCACTTACTCTACCTACACACTTACTTATATCGTTCACATTCATAGGTACATTTTATTCTGCGAAATATTCACTCACAACAATCGTACCTATTGTGCGTGATAGAAATCTCTTCAGTAACACCCTACCTGTATACGAGAACATATTTCTCCTCGTATAATAAATAATTTGACAAGTGATGTACAGAACCTTTCACGAGTATATTCCGCGCGTGTCATCGTGTCAATTCTTCTGTCAGATGTACACCTATGAACATCTATTCGAAAGCACAATATCACATCTCAACAAAATTCTGTCTCGTTCTAATCGTGTCTGTGCAAAAGAAACAGACTGTGCTTGAAAGATAAACTTGCGTAGTGAAGATTACAGAATACGTGCCCTAGAGTAGCAGTGCCTCATTCGCATGTATTTGGGACGCAAGTGAGAAATGTCACACGACGATGACACAAAACGATGCTACAAAATGAAGATGCTCGTAAAATGCCTTGTAATGTTTTGGGACCTTGACCCCGAGTATGCATAATAATTATTTACACAAGCTGAAGTAATGTAGGTAATGTTGTATGCGCGTTCGAGGTTCTTGGAATCCTTGATTCGTTCGTTTGTTTTACACTCGGCGAAGTAAGTGGTCTATCATATTTGATGTCACTTCCTGCGTAGTTGAAACATGTATAAAGTAGAGTTTTCATATTGAGACAAGTAAAACATTTAGGCCAATTCAAATCGAAGTAGTTATTAAACAACAATAGTTTGTCCGTCCTTTTCCACTTCTAGGAAAGGTGGGAGAGAGAAACGACTCCTACAGCACAAATGGGAATTACTCAAAAAATATATTTCTTTCTCTATTAAGATTCATGAGATGGAATTTTAAGATAGTAGACCAGATTCTTGGCCTTGAGTATTAGGTCTTGTACTCGTATTGACATACAAACATAACCCCCATTTAGCCCTGAACTACCCACCAGGGGGCGTTATAGCCCACTTTAGAAAAAACTGATATAGACAAAATTATATTCGAAAGCGCTTGCGATATTAGTAAAAAAATTAGCAAAATTAATATGCAGCGTGAAAATGCATATTATCCTAATTGGTGGCAAATCAAACGAAATCATTTCAATTATCATTTATCCGCTTTGTCAAATTATACAAATTGTTTTGCTATGGCGGAGCCGCAATATCATTAATGACTATCACATTGAGTTATAATAATAAATTGCTAAATATTGTTAGACATCAACCCAACGATCTCTATGGTACTAGAGTTTACTAGATAGGGAGTCCCATACAAAGAGTTGGTTCCTACATAAGTGAGAGCTATCATCTTCCATCAGTTAACTTGGAATATCAAGACGCCACGCGTGTTGCGGACCATTTTTTATCTAATTTGTTCTTCTGTTTTAGTCTGAATATTGCTTAACACATTGGCGAACAGTAAAATAGACACAATAGATGTTTTATTGTTATGACGCCTATGGGCGTTTACTGTCCGGGAAAGAGTTAATATTGTTCGAAGGTATTGTACTGTTTCACTAACTAATTATTCAGAAAGGATAATAAAAAGACTTTTATTTTTTGTTTTTAGTTAGTTATAGTTATACCGCGTATATTATTACTAGGACCCTAGATGTCGCTGATTCATAGTAAAAAAACTACTTACATTTATTGACTTAGCAGGATCACAGCCGTAAATGTTTTATCTGAAATTGTAGAAAAGTGTTTTGTAAGTACTTATAGATTGTTAAATTGATACGTCAAGGCAATGTCGTTAAACTTGTACAGTATATCCGAAAATAAAAAGTGAATACAAATCCTAGTAATGATTATGATACATGTTTCACCACCCCAGTCCAACTTTTCCCGTCGTGGAGGTCGTAAGAGGCAATCAAGGGAAATCTCCAGAGGACGAGCAGCAGCGTTCTCTGTGTATTAAACCACAATACCACTGCGATCGCCAACCCGCCTGCCAAGCGTGGCGATTACTGGAATTTCCCCCCAAATTACCCTAGAAATCATTTGGGAAGGCCATCGTCCAGCAGTAGACGTCATATGAAACCGATTGCCTTCAACCCATGTTAAGTAGCTTATCTTATGGAAATCAGGAAACGAAATATATAAATAATTTTTTCTCATAAATACATACATAACTGAATTGCCAAGACACGTACAACAAATACTTTATAGCTCAAGCTGAAGCTTGAAAGAACCTACTTTGGCGATGAGCTTAAGGTCAGAGCGGTGGGATTCGAACCCGCGATACTACAGAGTTGAAGCAGACATGCTAACCTGCTAGTCCAGTGCGTGACTGCTAGTCCACCAGAATTCCTTTATCAAAAACAAACACTGTTTGAAAAGTATACTTCGTATTCTTTCTATCAGGATCGTACATATTTCATATAATATATTAAAGGAAGCTGCTTGACTGACTGACTATCAACACACAACCCAAATGGCTAAACATAGGAACTTGAAATTTTGCAGGGACTTAGCTTAGGTAGCGTAGGGGTGCACTTAGGAAAGTATTCCCGGAATTCCCATGGAGAACAAAACAATATTCGCCGGATCAGTTATTATTCCATAGAATAATCTAAGCTTACATTAGTTTGGTCAAGTTGATATCGCCTACTGTTTGTAAGACGATCATACCTTCATAGAATGGTATGTTGCAATATACTTCATTATAATTTTAAATAAGATTGAGGTGTCACTGCGCAGTTACGTTTGTCCTGCAGCAGGTTTACTACCTACCTGCGTCTTTGAAGGATTCATTTAATTTAATACAAAAAAAGCTTGATTACATTGTCATAATATAATGCAGCAGTGTCGTAAAGTAATTATTACCAAATTAGCAAAAAAGTGTGTACGTTATTTTCTGAAAATTGAAGTACCACCATACCAGTGAACACAGGCTATCTACTTGAACTGCTAAACGGATTTTAATGAAACTTCACAAGATTTTACATCGGAGCTCCACATAGGCATTTTATCCCACAAATGAATTTCCCACGGGAATGGAATGAATTGCGGGTAACACCGCCGGGACACATTTAGTTTTGAATATTTGTCTCAAGGGATAGGGTCATACGCCCAGTTTCCGATACGCTCAATAGATTTGATCTGGCATTAAAACTATCATCTTTTCTTTCCTACTTTACGTGTTAAACAGTGACAGCTATAGATTTAATGACACATTATCATTAATGTACCTTCCGGAAATCGGGCGTTAAGATATATTTGAGGAACAAAAACGATTTTAAGAGATAAAATAGCAGTAGATGTTTGGTGTGCGTTCTATAGTGTACAATAAGTTCTTATAATATAGGTTTAGTTACAACTTAGACGTCATTTTCTGACATTGCAATGTTTAAGGTACCTAGTAGAAGCTGCAGACAGACAGAGATGTCCTAATTATCAGACGCAATCGTGCAAAGGTTAGTTTTACTTCACTTGGAGTTGAGTTTATGTATGTGTGTACGCAAAAAAAGCATTCAAGATTATTGCCTAAACTCGTAAGTAAGTATTTCAAATAATATACATTGTCATTCTTTTTCTTTTGTATTCATCGTGTAACGTCATTCACATGTCCTTAGACAAGGTTGTCTTAAATTCTTGTTCTTAAAGGCAACATCAGAGCAGATTCATTGATGTGAATGATGTAAAAAAAGCGACAGACGCTTATTGCTTAAGACAGACGTTTTGCTATACGTTAGCTTCGAACCCAACAGCTGGATTTACGATTCTACAGCCATGTGTAAATAGGTACCTAATGAACAAGTGTGCTCCATCGTAGACCACATCGCTGCTTAACATCAGACAGGATGGTGATAAAACGCTTGTTTAATGTGTTATACAATGCGTTAGTGAACGAAAATTGGACCAACAACTATAACGATGGTGCTTATGACTTCTAGCCAGTAGACTGGAGCAGAGAGAGAAATCTTGGTTTTATAAACCTTTAAAAAATCCAGCGTCACGCCTCCATAAAATAGGTGTGTTATGACTATCCAAGAGATACCAGTATAACAATTAATTACGGGTCTTTCATTATTACTCATCTCGCATACCTCTTTCGTCCCGTTGTATTACAAAATGTATGATCATACATCTTTAATACAACTACTTACATCTTTTAATACATCGCGTATAGCAGTTGTCGGTCCGCATGCTAAATATACTTCGTTTGAATCGCTTATTTTCTATTTCATGGTATGTTTTATTTGACTGTGGGCATCGATTTGGAAGATATTTTTTTATTTGAAAGCTTGTACTTCCCGTGTGGTCCCTTTTAAAGGGTCAGTTATAACCACAAAAGTCGTACCGTCGTATTCATAAAGTTAGAACAGCGCTAGCGCACTGCTAAGAAAACTGGTAAAATGTAAAGAAAGAAAGAAAGAAAATTAATTTATTCTCGCAACATAAACATCTTGATCATCCAAACAGTTGGAGTAATTGAAATAGTAATTTACAAGACCTAACTACAAACAAATTTAAAAGAAAAAGAAAAAAAAATTATAAGAGTGTAAGGTGCTGTACACCAAATACGGACAACCCAGTATATGTAGATATAGGTACGTCAGTCAATGTTTTAACTTTTTTATGAATACAATATTTTCCTGATTGATGTCGGTTCTTTTATCTTTAAAGTATATAATTGGTTATCTTTAATAAGTACATAGTGTCGTCCTCTGCTCGCATGCTGTACATACTTCGTTTTACATAGTGTACATTCCACATTTGGTTGTCCGTAACTTCAATGCAAGGTAACATATAATTCAACTTGCCACTATGTCAATAGCGTCATTCCATCGGTAATGTATTCAATTACATAACTAATTATATGACTTGAAGTCGACTGGTAGATGAATAATGTCGCTTGTGTCCTTATAATAAAAAAAAACCTTTGTAGGCTTTGTTTTGCCTTTGCAAATGAGCAATTGAGCTGTGTTGCGATAGATTTTCTTTAGCATTCGTAGTCCATCGTAAAGTGGTTAGCTGTCCATGTCTATGCTAAATATTGTAGCTTCAAGATCACACAAGACCGTACGGAATATAAGATGAATAAGATATGCTCAAGTATAAGCCAATAGGCAGGCTTGTTCAGACATAAAGTGTACTTAAGTTAATTCGACTCCGATGAATCGAACTTGAGGTTTTCCTGACAGTTCATTTGCGACCACGTGGGTGCCGATAATGATATGCATTAACCTTTAAATATCATTATGTACTTGATTGGCGTACAAATATACCTTTTTGATATAATCTTGTTGACAAATTTTTTAATGAACCGCGCACAGACATTATAACTCAACATTGTTCACCGGGTCAGGCGCGAATATAATCAAAGACAAGCTCGAGCTTACCTTTGTTATGGCACTCGACGTTTCGACGCAGTTGCATGCATCGTGGTCACGAGTGGCTCGAAGCTCAAGCTTGTCTTTGATTATATTCGCGCCTATTGGTACATATACCCGGTGAACAATATTGAGTTATAATCTGGTTATTTTTTCCTTACCTGCTAAAAGAGAACTAAAGAAGTATAAATTGATTGTGCCTGTCAACCGATTACAGTTATAGGTTCTAGCAGATCTTTTAGAATGCAGGTTTTGTGACGACCTTTTTACATTCATAGATAAAATATAAATGTATTTCCATTGTCCGTACATAGTCGCACATATTCTACTCCTTTGTCCTAAAAGTATGGTCATCTGTAAATACATTGTCATGCTAAGTAAGTCAATAGGCAATCTTCAAGGAGCTGTTGTGAAATTCAAAACGCAGTTGCAGGTCGGTAAGTTTTACTGTTCCCATTTTATTCTGACCCACAAATCTTTGGCAACCTCCTTCAGCAACAGTTCAAAAGAACATGCTTCAACATTATAAAAGTAGATGCGATTTTAACCAGTACAACCGTATAACGAACTGAGGTATGCAAGAGTGTGCACACATCATACGCTTTGTTCGTAGATGAAACAGAACAGATGAACATGACTTTACTAAACTACCTCATTCGTAGAGTAAGCATAGTAACGTTCTGACATGCAACTATGTTCAGTGTTGCCACACGAGGCGCAAAAAATGGCTAATAAAATGTTCGGAGCGCGCAATAAACCCAGCTACTGTCGCGTACTCATAAACATCCTGACACAACCCATAGAGAGTGAACCTATTGCATCGCCCTTGAGCTTATTTCTCTGTACATTGCTTACTACTTTAATGTAACGTAAACCGGCGATGAATGGAATAATAATAACAAATAGTCGGCTAGTTTTTCGTCTCTTGAGTAATAAAAGATTTTTATTCGACAATACAAAACACTTCTTTTTTTTCTTCTAAACCAGTTAGTGTGGCGTCAGTATCGGAGAAAATGTCAGTAAACAATCGACAAAGACTTGGTTTACTTTATTTTTGGCGGAGAATTTTTCCAATTATGAAATGTCAAATAAAATACAGTCTGTTGTCATGGATAATAAATACACCATGTCCCAATACTAGCGTAAACAAACATGACTTAATTTTTTTTTGTTAATATTTTATATTTTGTGTATATATGTGTATAAATATGTTTTTCACCTGTAAACAAATTGAAAAAAGGGAAAAAAGTACTGTGACACTAAAACATCAATACGATATACTTGTTTAATATTATGTGTAAATAAATAATAAAATAAATAGGTCTAATGACTTTCATACGAATTTCAACCTTAAGGTAGACCAGATTCTTTGCCGATTGTACGTCCTGAAATTGGTCCAAAACCTAACATTTCATGGAGCATTCTAATGCAAAATTTAGTCATAAGCAAAAACTGACATGTAACATGTTATATGCTGTGACGCTGCCTACTCCCGCCGTGTTGCCAGTTTACGAGGCTTCCCGGGCATCGGGAAATTTTCATAACGCTTTCCTGTGTTTTACAATAAATTTCATGAGAGCCACTGAAATACAACGGTTATTGACTTTTAATAAAGTCGAGTCTTTTGTCCATTCAATATAAGGCAGCCCAGTAAGGTAAATAAAAAATGTGATATTGGTTTTTTTGTTCTTTTAACTTTTACTGTGTATTTTCTTGTTTTGAACGATGGATGAGTTAGATTACTTTTTATATAGTTCCAGTTAATAATCCATAACAACATTACTATTACTTCTTTGGACCGTCAATGGATAACTGGTCAATTACTTTCATGAAATAGTAAATCGTCTCTATTGGTATAGATAACCAATATTATAAAGAGGAAAGGTGTGATTTTTTGTTTGTTTGTTTGAATAGGGTCCGAAATTACTTGACAGATTTGAAAAATTCTTCCTTGGTCGGAATTCCTGAGTAACAGGCTATAATTTATCCCCAAATTACCACGGGAACGTAAATACCGCGCGGTACAGCTAGTACGTAATAAAGATGTAAAACGATGGTTGACAGTACTCCGTTATTAAGTAGAACTGCAGATGTAAATGTATTGAGTAGAATTAGAGAATAGCAAGAAATCCTCAAACCAGGAACAACACTAGTTGCGATATTTCCCAAGAAGCCACCAGCCATTCATGGTCACTTATTTTCCGGACGCCTATTGTTGTTTTCAAAACAGCCTTCAAGTAATCTCCACTACCTGCTAGTAACTAATTCCCCGCGATATGTAAAATATATATATAAAAGTACACCATTAACGTATCAATTTGTCATGTAAAATACCTAGGTATAGTTTAGCCGGAGATTTTTCCTTGGAACTAAATGTCGATCAATTGCATCATTACTATAATCACTGTGCTATTAACATCACAGTTTATTTTATAGTACTTCCTCAAGGAACGTGTTTTAATTGTTTTGCTTAGAATTTTCTCGAGACGGTCGTCCTAGCGGCCATTTTATGTTTCGTTTTCTCTTTATTTACTTTCATTCGGCTGTTGACGTTACGCGCTCGGATTTGGACATGGGAGTGGCCTTCCTAGGTTTAAGTTTAATAGACACCTACCTACTTTCTTATATAGGTTCAGGTTACTTAAGCTAGCAGACAGGTTCCTAAACAAATACGATTTTGACCTAAATACTGCGACTGCCAAATTCAGATTTATAAAGTAAATGGTATAGTTACTGACAAAAAGGTCCGTAAATAAATATAATTTTTTTTTTATTTGCTTATTGACACCAATTCACAGTCTATTATAAACAAGAGAGAATTCTTCAGTTTCGTGATACTATTTTATTTGTATTTCTTAGAAACTGTTTACTTGTGTACCTACTGCCCTAGATTTAAATACTCACTTCTCTCTTACGGTTTACACAAATGGAATGTTTATGTTTTTGTAATAAACTCCAATCCCCAATAGTTTACCCTGGCTGGTTATTTCACACATCCTTTTTGTACAACATTGTGTCTTTTGTTATTTCGAATCGATGATGATAAAATTTTGACGCCCGGCATGGACTAGTGGTCAGGGCACCTGCCTCTAGGACGACGGTTGCGGGTTCGATTCCCGCCACGGATATAATGCTTAAGTGATAAGCTGAGCTGGGGCATTTTTGTGTGCTTCTGGGTGTTTTATTTATCTATATATGTATTTAAAAGTATTTATGTAAGTGTATCAGTCTCTGGCACTCATAGTACAGGGTATCCTAGTTTGGGGTTAGGTGATCGTGTGTAAAAAAATATTTATTTATTAATTTGCATCAGGTTACGACGAACTCCGTTATCCTAAAATATTATGTAGTGCGGTCTTATTTAACCTAGAATGTACATCCAAGACTCTCGTGGACTCATCTAGTCATACATATTATATAATAGAATAGATAACTTTTTAAAATGTATAAAGATGTTTTTTTTTCTATTCATGACTCCAGAATGTACAAAACATTTTCTAACAAGAATTGATGCACATATTTTTTTTTAAAAGCCTTTTTTTAAACCTTTTTAAAATTGAGATAAATGTTAGTTCGAGTACGAGTAAATTTTTATACTTACATTTACTGAAAGAAATCTTGTACATTTTGCATTCTAACAGCAATGTGATTTATGTAAACAAAATAAGTAGCTATTTTAAAACATATTTAGGTACGTATTGTGTTGCCCGGGAACCGTCACTCTGGATTTCTATAAATGAAGTATTTCCGGAAATTCCCGAGTTAACAGACGGGGTATTCCGGTTTAGCTCGACTGGCGCATATTTTATACAGTGTAGTGGCCTAACTGTAGTTCAGGGTAAGTCTCGCTTCGAATAATTAATGACCTACGATCGGTGCAATGTCACTTCGAATAAACGATAAAAATACTGCGACGTATTACGTATTTATTATGTAAAAAGAGTAATTTACACAATCGTTCAACAACTTGTAAGTATGGAAAAAAAAACGAATATGTTTTTTTTTTGGTGTTAAAGTCTTTAATATTTTTCTCGTAGCTGTCCTGAAACATCATTCAGGACAGCTTACAAATTATAGTAGGTTTGAACCGTGCGTGGCATCTCTCACATACTTAGAAACTAACTCCTTGTATGGAACGCCCTATGTAGTACGCAGTGGCGTGCACATCATATAGGCAAAAAGACACTGCCTACCTTAGTATTTTGGTTACCCGACCTAATAATAGAGTTATTGCTAAATATTTTTTTGTTGTACTCACGACATAGGCTAACGAAGGTCCTGTGTTTTGTGGGTGAGTAGATAGGTAGGTACCTCGGTTTCGGTAACTTGTCTTTACGAAACACAGGCCATCTTGTCGTAAAAGCTAGTGCACGCCACTGGTAGTACGCTACTACCATAGATATCATTTCTTTCAAGTATAATGGAAAAGCTAACGGTCTATACAGACCATTTGTCGCAGGAATTTCGCGAAATATTTCCAAGAATACTTAGTGTGAAAGGGACCTCGGGGCGTCAAGTCGCTACTGACCTACAACTGTCAAACCTTTGTCACGAGTATAGAACAGTCACACTTAAACCTAGTTTAGTAACAAATTTGCTAGTTGAAATGTAATCTATCGGTACAGGTGTAGGGCTAAACCGACAGTTGGCTGGGCTTTTCAAAATATAACTTGTATTTAGTGACGTAAGATTGAGGACTGACTGAATACATTTTATCTTGTTACAAAGAGTTAAATGTATTAAGTAATGAGTTAGTTAGATTAAGTATATTTTACCTACTAACAATTAGAAACGGACTGGTAATCAGAGATCATTTATTACGTTTCATGTCACAAACTTTTATGCCATTATCATCGTCAGCGCATAATTCTCCACTGCTGGACATAGGCCTCTCCGATTGCCCGCCACTGTGATCTGTTTTCGGTTTTTCGCATCCAGCTTTTGCCAGCCATCTTCCGTATGCCATCAGTCCACCTTGACTGAGGGTGTCCTACACTACGTTTGCCGAGACGCGGTCTCCACTCGAGAACTCGTTTGCTCCAACGGCCATCGGTTCTACGACTAATATGACCGTAGAATATAAATTGCTTAGGAAAGGAACCAAACGGATTTTGATTCGGTTCCGGGTCTTTTTTAGACAGATTGATTCTTGAGGAAGGTTTATATGTATAATACATGCATTTAATAGTAGATAAACACAATTAATAATGTATTGAAATGATCTATTTCGAAATATATAAACAAGATATGGATTTACTAGTTAGTCTCTCTACAATAGTTCATATTAACACTTTTTCTGTCACTCGACTAAGACAATAGTAGTTTTATTGTTATCACGTCAACAGGCAGGATGTGTCAGCGAAAGGGTTAAGTTCGTATCAGAAAAGCAAAACAACTGGAAATAATTACTTGAAATACGATTCTCGGCTTAATGGCGTAGATCGGGGGCAAAAGGGGTCGACGTAGATATACTATATTAGAAATCCTCGAAGGAAACCATCACCATGAAGAGCGTAGTAGATAATAGATGCTAGAAAGTACTACATCATTCATCACCGATCTCTCTCTACCAAGTAATGCAAAACGAAATGAAGAATCGACAGCTATAAAATAATCGATATACATATTATGCGATTGTATATTATACACTCGTGAACAAAAATTCCTGGCCATACGTAATTTGTGTACACAACACATCTAAATATCTCGCAATGGATTATATCATTTATTGAAGTTTTATATTAAAACCCGATTTATTTTCTTACGAGTGTATACGTAGTTCTCATCCACCCGACATGATTCCGTCTATATAGGGTGTGTCGGTAATACTATTTCAATACTATTTCAAAGCGAAACCTCCTGTCTCTGTAGACCCTACTGAGTCATTTACGGCTGAGTGTCAATGACCCCGGGAGAAAAAAAATATCGATCTCCATTTACAAACAATATTTCCAACTCACCCTGTATACACATAGTCATTGTATTCATAATTGTATCAATACATCGATTTGGTTTTATACAAACAATCGTTGTTAGGGGCAACTTTAAAAAAAAAAAACAGTGAACAAGTTTTTGCCTCATGTTAAGCAGCGATGTGGTCTACGTGCATGATATACGCAAGATGGCTGGCAGAAGCTGGATACGAGGAGCCGAAAACAGATCACAGTGGCGTGCAATTGGAGAGGCCTATGTCCAGCAGTGGACAAATACGGGCTGATGATGATGATGTAGTCAACGTTGGAACACACCCGTTTGTTATATTAAATGTAATTTTTGGAACAAAGCTTGATGTTTACTTAACAGAGCCTAAACGGGCTATTCTATAGTAAACGCCATCATTAAAATGTTCACAGTGTGTGACACATTTACAATAATGCAGCAGTTTTATTACTATTACTTTGTCGGGCTAACTAACCTAACCCAACCTAATCCTGACTTGGAGTTTGTAACTATTCCAATACTAAGCTCAACTTGTCAGTTTTATGTCAACTAGCCTTAATGATAACCAGCTCTAGTAATAACCTTTGTGTAGGTAACACCGCGTTTATTGGTAAGGGGGCAATAGATGTATTAATTAACTAGCTGTCCCGGCAAACATTTATTTGCCGTAGGAAGATTTATACCCCGTATGTTGAAAGAAATACACCTTTTAAACCTTCCCTGGACATCCACGTGTGATTCAAGACCGAAATTAGCCAAATCGGTCCAGCCGTTCTCGGGTTTAACGAGACTAACGAACATCAATTCATTAACCTGAAGATTCAGAAGCACAACAAATAGAATAAAGACATATACAGAGTATAAAAGGACCCTGAGCAATAAAAAAAACATTCCCATACAAAATAGACAAAATTTTGCATCGGGAGATGACATTTTGTATGATTTTTTTTTTCATTTCCCCGCATTATTGCCACAGTAAAAGTTGTTCACTTTCACGAACCCAACAACGTTTTTAAGACCATTGCTCAGAGTCCTTTTATTTATGTCTAGGGATCAAGAACATTTTTAGCACTAAAAAAATCTAATTTATTTAAATCAAATCTAATCTTCTGGATTGGTCTCCTACCTTATTCCCCATGCCTGTATCAATGACTTATCACCACATTCTGAATAAATTATGAATGAATTCAGTTTTTGCTAAATATATTCTTGATTGCAATCTTCTAAAATGTACTTGATCCCTAGACACTTTTGATGTGTGCACCTGCGAATTTAAAGCTTATTGCAAGTGAATTCATAGTGGAAATGGGTATTGTGATATCAATATTGCCCGCGCCGTTAATCAAGCGGTATTTCATACGTAGCAATCAATGTTAGCAGGCACGTCCAACAACTTGGCAGAACAGTCATTAATTCCGACAACTAATGGCATACGGGGGTTGGCTCGGCGAGCTCTAATGGTTTCATACAATCGGGCCACAACGGCTCTTCCTTAATACAATTTACTAAGATATTTACTAGAGGTCACATTACGATAATTTTGTAGTGATTCTTTTGGTAAATAATTTAACAGAGAGCTCGAGAGAGATATTTTTTTAATGAAACGCACAGAAATTATAATTAAATATACATAAAATCTAAAAAAAATACACTTCACGCCTTTTAATCCCAAAGTGGGGTAGAGGCTTTTGCTAAGGAAATGCCCACGGTTCACCATGCTTATTTAACCCAACGTGACAGGGGGTTAGCCCATCGCCTTTATAGGGTTCACACACCTTGTGGTGTGCGGGAAGTATCCGACCAAGTGGACCACAGACACCACAGACGCTTTTTACCAACTGGACTACAAACTTTATCTATTAAAGAAATCCATTGCGTAGTTTTAAAGATCTAAGCACACCGAGGGAGACTTTATTTTGTACTACGTACTGGAACAACAAAACAGGGAAATTCTCAATTTAAAATGGTTTTCTGAATTAATATAAAGTTTTTCTCTTTGTCAAGCGTAGGGACAAAGGAGTGGGATGCGGGTCAGGCTAAGTTTGTTTTTAAATTGAGCCAGTTTTTTTTTGTTTTGACGGGTTTTTGTTGTTGTTTTTGCCAAGTGTGCTCCATTGTAGACCACATCGCTGCTTAACATCAGGCAGAATGGTGGTCAAGCGCATGTTCAATGACTTTAAAAAAAATTGGTGAGATGATTATGGTCGTCAATAATAAAACAGTAACCAAATCTTAACTGTCATTAGGGTAGTAAAAGTGACAGTTTGGATCCCGAAGTACAAAAAATGTGCACCAGAATCTTAATGTGATACCCGGCTTGCAAGACTACTTACACTTATTTATGGTCTGATGGTTGTCAATAAATTAGGTCTTCAAACTGTAATTAAATCTAAACTGTCCTTTTGGTAGTAAACTGACAGATTGGATCCAGAAGTACAAACTATTTAGTGGAAAACAGATAGACTGAAGATGACACGCGGCTTGCAAGCCTATTTACATACATAGGGGTAGGGGTAGGCAGAGACTACAGATCTCCATTTGTCACGATCCTGACATACCCCTATTTGTATTTGGTATTAATACTTTCATAGTGCGAACCGCCACGATGTGGAATGACTTGCCGGAGTCTGTGTTTCCTGCGCAGTACAGTCTGAAGGTCTTCAAGTCATTGGGAGTAAATAGGTACCTAATGAACAAGTGTGCTCCATCGTAGAACACATCGCTGCTTAACATCAGGCAGGATGCTGGTCAAACGTTTGTTCATTGTGATAAAAATTGTTCTGTCTGAGCCTTAATTCACATTAAATAAACTTGCTTCGTTTAAAAAATATCGACGATCTTCTCAATATTATAGGTCTGTGGATTTGGGATGGCCTCTCAAATAATATGTTTTACTCATATAAAATTAAAAGTACCCTTCTCAGACCTCTTCAGATGTAGTGGTCTCAACTTTCAAAGGCTAATAGATTTTAAAAGGGGTTCATGATCTCACCTTAAACAAAAATACTAACCTAAACACAGGTTGACACTTTCGGTACTATATTATTATAATATTTGAAAATGAAATAAGTACATACGTCCTGACATACCCCTTTCGCTTCATCTACATTCATACATCTTTTCACAGTAGGAAATAAGTATTTTTACTTTAAACACTCATTTATGTCTAAAAATATCCGTGCGTATGGTCACTGCCACGAAAAGCGATTCAGTTTTGAGTGATTATGATTTCGCGAGAAAGTCACAGAAAAACACTGTCAGAAACCAGAAATTTTCTCAATATTAATAATGCTTAGCATGATCGCTTCTATTTATTTTTTCTATTTATTCTATTAGGGTTATAATATTCACACCCTTAAACAAATTTGGCCAGTACTGGAAATCTCAGCCTGTATACCTACAATACAGAATCTAAAACAAATCACATGTTCACAAACTGTTGACGACTAAACATTCCAAAGCAAACGTGTGTCCTATGTCAAGACCGCTCCAGTATCTCTAGTAAGGTCCTTATCCAATACAAAGAGACAATCTTGTCAATTTACCGCAGAGTGACCAAACCATCCTCACACGACCACTGTAACTTGAACAACCCGGAAGGACATTTTACTATGATTTCATAGCCCAAGTTGCAAAGTAAGCGGTGACGTGACGTTGTCCGTGAGCGTCCCAGTTGAAGCCGCACCGGATCCTGGCCATCCTGCCTCACATCAGCTAAATGGTTAATCGACACTGACCACCTCGTTGTTGGCGTACAGTACGCCTTGTCGCAGACGTTAACACATCACCTTGTTGACGGGGATTTATATGCTGTTAACTGTTTTTGTTGAAGTTCTAAGATTTTTTATTCATTAAAAAAGCATGAAAAGGTGAACGTGGGATGCCGATGAGGCTTAAGGGACCATGATAAATGGACATCTGCAGTCTCTATGATTTTTTAATTAAACGCGCTCAGACATTATAACTCAATATTGTTCACCGGGTGTATAGGCGAGAATATAACCAAAGACACTCGTGAGCACGACGCATGCAACAGCGTCGAAACGTCGTCGAGTAAAATAACAAAGGTAAGCTCGAGCTTGTCTTTGGTTATATTCGTGCCTATACACCCGGTGAACAATATTGAGTTACCTGCAGTCTCTGTCTAGTCCTCTGGGGTACAGGTGTGAAGAGTATGCATGTACAATAATATTAAAATACATAAGTAGTTACTAGTGGCGAAGCTAGGGGGTAAGCCGGTAGTACAAGACAAGCCTATGCCAGGCACATTAACAAAAAAATTAAGTAGCGTAGGGACTTATTATAGCTTAAATAAGTAAGACAACCAAAAAAATATAAATAAGCATTGGTTAAGTGCCTATTTTTCACTACCGGCTTACCTCCTAGCTTCGCCACTAGTAGTTACCTACCTTCCGCCCGTCGAGGTGATAACAATGATACTTCTATTGTTTATTATTTCTAAAAAAAAGTTGGATAATAACATCGTAACAAAATCACATTATACAACTTTACATTATCTAACAACACAAATAGTCGCTTCGCCCCTCGTTTATGAGTCTCTAATTGAATTTTGCTCCAGAAACGTCTATTATCATTACTAAAAACGGAAACGCAACAAAGCCTTACACTTTATCCGACAAATTAGGGCTGTTAACGCCCTAATTGGCGAGAAAGTCTGTTCAATAAACAATTACTCAAGTTAAACTTTAAAGAGCTTATAGTATAAGTAATATGAGATGAGAAACTTCACTTGGAATTTCGCCGGCAAGTTTATTCTAACGGACTGACATAAACGAAAGTCTGAGATTAAAGTACAAAGTATATATTTGTGTTGTATGAAAATATTTATGAATGTAGATGAAGCGATAGGGGTATGTCAGGACCGTGACAAATGGAGATCTGTAGTCTCTGCCTACCTCTCTGGGAGATAGGCGTGAAGTGTATGTATTTATTTATATTGCTTCAAAATGTGAAAATATGTTGGTAATATAATTTATGTAATCTATGTAAGAATTTATTTATTTATAGAAATACAATAAAGCTTACAGCCACAAACAATACGCATTTTTTGCTAAAAACAAACTAAAAGTAAACATTAAACAAAATACACTCATATATATAACTAAACAACAAAAATAAAATACAATAAAAATATAACAAATCACAACAATCAACTTAAACTTACGTAATATATTATTTATTTACAAACATTTGGAATAATCTGAGTAACTTTGAAACCCAATGAGAGAATATGTGGGCATCTGGGCAAAAGGCAAGGAAATCATTAACGAGGCATATAGCCCGAGGAGTGTAAGAATATTTATTTCTTCATCATCATCATCATCATCAGCCCATACTTGTCCATTTATTTCTTACGTAGAACATATTTTTTGCATCAATGACATAAAAGGCGCGAATGATATTTAATTATTTTTTCTGTTACATTCATACACTAGCTGTACCGCGCGGTGTTACTCGCATTCTTTCGTTCCCGTAGGAATTATATCAATAATGTTATATAGCCTAAAGCCTTCCTCGATAAATGATCTATTGAACACAAAAAAGATGTTTTCAATTCGGACCAGTAGTTCCTGAGATTAGCGCGTTGAAACAAAAACAAACTCTTCAGCTTTGTAATATTAATATAGATTTAGAACAGCGCTAGTGAAGATTTCAAAAGCTGATCAAAAGTACGGACGAACTGGTCTGTTGTTGAAGTTGATGTACGTCAAAAAGTATTTTATTTTACTTTTCATGAAAACGACGGAGCGAGTACAGAACGTGCTTGTAATTCATTTAAAAGAAAAAAGAACCGACTTCAACCACTACTGGTTATTTTAATGTTCCCCTCGATTATCAGGTTTGGTCAAGCCTTCAACAAACCATGATTTCCTTATCATGTCATATCTGGTATAAAATAAAAACATCTAAATCGGTTCATTAAAAACAAAGTAGTTCGCAAACAATTAAAGCATATAGCAATCCTAGAAATTGCTTAAAAACAAGAAAAGCATCGTGAAGAAACTTTCATAAAGAAAAGTAAAATCCAAAAAACTTAGGTTTCTGTGCGCGAATCTTAGAATTTCTAAAATACTTAGATATTGATACAATTGAATTATATGTTACAAAACACAATAATAACAAACGTATCTCGGCCCCGGACCCGCAGCAGCGCCCAAATCACGCACCAATCAAATTGCTTTACGTAAGCTCCCGACAATCGAGCAACCAATCAAATGTTGCACAAATCGATACAAATTTCGTTATTTCCCTTAGTAGTACTTACTCTATATCAAATCATTTCATGGACGATTGTTTGTTTGAAATACTGTTTGTGTATTTCAAACATTTCACTGTAGGTACTTGGGCTTATTATTATATTGCATCTATTTATTTGTACTGTTGATTTAGTTTTGAGTAACAGCAATACGGCTTTTAACTCGATATTTTCTAATTATAGATGTCATAACATATGCATAGGAACCAATATTATCGTTTTGCAAGTATCTAAGAAATAATTTGGTTTTGAGATTAGTTTCAGAATCGTAAAATTAGCTACATATTTCAACATACTTGTAGCTGAAAGCTGTGAAAGTTATACATTTGCCGATACGAGTTACAAGTTCCAATCTCTATTAAAATAAAGATCCCTAACCTCACTTCATAAAAGAGGGACGTGTGACGAGATCGGCCAACAAGATGAAGCCTGGTGGACGAATGCTCGAAATCGTAGTAAGTGGTGAAAAGGAAGAGAGGCCTTTGCCCTGCAGTGGGATTCAGTAGGCTAATTAAAAAAAAACCTTACTTCAATTCCTTTTTTTTTTTCAAATTTAAAACTGTCTATTTATGTGTTTGTCAGCTAAATTTTAGTATGGAATGAAAATTGTGTGACTAAATGTCACAATCATAACGTAAATAATCAGATAGTAACAAAGTGCTATACGTGAAATAGATACCTACTTAAAAAAAAATTAAGTTTTTATTCATAAGTGGGAATATACAACTTATTCGAAAGTTTATGATATGTGAAATGTAATACTTATCATAATAATATAATATTAAGTTTATGTACTTAATAGTGGTGGCTTTAATTGAGAACTTAAAGTAACAGTCTTATCATGTTATTTCTTAAGATGCATGATTATCGTCTAGAACTTCAATGTTCACAATAACCTTGCTATTTTGTACCTATTTCAAGTCAGGAATTAAATTATCACAAGAAGTTAGCTTATAGTACTAGAACTCAAGTGTTCAAATCTTATTGTTAACCTAAGTAAGTACACGAATGACTTCGTTTCATTTCACACGACTTTCCTTCTCACCGCACTAAAACCACAATGCTACATACAATATTACACGCAACGACTTTCGCGAAATATCCAATATCGCAGTACGCGCCAAAAAAAAACCCTTTTGTACATACATATATTCGCACAACAATTTCACGGAACATTTTCAGAAGCTGCACTGTCAATGAGATATCAAGACGAGATAGATCAAATTTTCCTGGTCTGTACCCCTTTTGTCCATTGCGACCCTCGCATTAGGCAATATTGAAACAGATTCCCGGTCCCTGGAATCTTTACATTGCCGTTTTTCGGTGATCTTTCCTTCGCAATAGAATTTATGTGACATAGGTGTATTGTGAATTGGCGGTGTTATGCGACGAACGCCGGTATAACTGAGCCAATTTGCCGGATTGAGGATGTCAGCTGCAGTCTGCGACGGGCTCATGAGTCGAGTCGTTTGCCACATCTGCATCGTCGACAATACTAGATTAGGCGAATCACATTTTGACGTTTTGAACAATCGCAATTGGTTGAGATGCACGTGACGGTATTATTGTGCCGCTGGACTATTGCCGGATGAAGGATGCTTAGTCAATACTATGCATCCTTCATCCGGCAATATTACTATAGTATGAAGCAAAGTCGCACCCGCTGTCTGTATAGGGACATGCATGTTTAGATCTTAAATACTACGCAACGGATTTTGATGCGGTTTCCTTTTGTAGATAATATGATTCTTGAGGAAGATGTAAAATATGCACGTAATAGCAGAGACATAGTAGTGACTATATTAATAATGTATATTGGTAAAACAACGTTTTCCGCGTCAGCTACTAACTACATCTATAAATCAGAGAATCATACTTATATATAGTGTAACGAATAACGTTACAAGAGTGCTACATCATCACTATTAGAGGTCTGGGAATCTGGTTTTGTATACTTAAGCTAAATATGATGAAGTTGGATAAATTGATATACGTGAAATAGATACAAAAAAAAACATATTAAGTTTTTATTCATAAGGGGGAATATACAACGTATTCGAAAGTTTATGTGAAGTTTATGATATGTGAAATGTAATACATAATACATATCATGTAGGTGTGTAAAAATAAATAAGAATATTATCTTTATTTACTTTATAGTGGTGGCTTTAACTGAGAACTTAAAGTAACAAATTATGATCAACAAGCAAAAAGTTCAATAATACAAATTGGAAATTAGGATCCAGGACAGATCCTTGAAATTATCTCTAGTGCCAATACTATAAGTTCCAGACAATACAGGATCAGTTTCTTAAATAATTTGACAACAACGTATTACCCATTACCACGCCAATAGACGTCCTGTCAACTTATACTCAGGTTAACACTGGAATTTATTACTCGTATATAAATGACAAGTTCAGCTTGGTACATCTTATAACGAACAAAAAAGACGATTTCTAATAAGGGCTGAAATATTACGGTATTAGACGTGACTTTAATCGTAAATGTTATATTCTTAAAAAGGGAATGTTGAAATTAATCTTAATGTTATTGTCAGTTTGGTATTCATAAAATTTTGACAGTCGCGGGCAAAAGAGAAATTACTTGTATTTTTTCGGTAGGCTGTAATAACGCGCCGAGCAGAAAATTCGCGACGTAGGTATTTCTATAGAAACAGGTACGTACTTATATGAACACAAAGCTCTAAAAAGAATTTTCTTAGATAAATATAAAATTGTCTTGTAAAACACATTTTTTTTATCACTGTGAACAAGCGTTTGACCACCATCCTGCCTGATGTTAAGCAGCGATGTGGTCTACGATGGAGCACAGTTGTTCATTAGATACCTATTCACCCGCGACTTAAAGACCTTCAGACTGTACTGCGCAGGAAACACAGACATAACCACAAATTCGTTATTTACTTTTGAGTTTAAAAACCAATTGTTCTGACTAATAATTAAATTGTTCTGTAGGTACGGGATCCGCCTAACACTGGGAAATTATCAAACTTAGGTGACTAGCAGTTTCCCCGCCGCTAGAGTTCGTATATTCCATAATTCTTAACATACTTATTCAAAAATTTTCACAATTTTTTTACTATTAGAAAACTGGATTATCACTAAGTAACATGGCATTAGTTTATCCTGGAATTACCACGGGAACACTTGAGTATGTGAATATAGTCTAGCTAGGAGTGAACCAATATATATATGCTGATGATGATGATGAAAATAAAACGGTGATAGGTAGATTAACCCATTAACGCCCAAAATAATACTTACTATTTAAACGATTTTGAATTTTATTACCAAGTAATAGATTTTAAAATAACTTGTCAGTCCCTAAGTTTCCTGCTCAGTACCTAAAGTCTGAAGCTCTCCATGTCATGGGTAAATAGGTGAAAAGAACAAGCGTGTTCCATCGTACACCACATCGCTGCTTAACATCAGGCAGGTGGTCAAACGCTTGTTCCTAGTGTATCGAAACAATATATATTGACTAGCCGTCGAATAGAATATGTGTCACCACCCCAGCCCAACTTTTCCCGTCGTGGTCGTGGGGGTCGCGGCGAGACGACCGAGGGAACTCTTCAGAGGACGGGCAGCAGCGCTCTCTGTGAGTTAAACCGCAACACCAGTGCGATCGCCAACCAGCCTGCCAAGCGTGGCGATTATTGGCATTTTTCCCCAAATGTATACTGCAATCATTGGGGAGGTCCACTTCCAGCAGTGGACAACATATGGCTGATGATGAAAAAAAATATTCCATTTTTTTATCGCAATTGTATTTTATGTATGTAGGTAGGTAGGTACAGTAAATAGGAGTTCTTGGCACTTGAAACGCGAGTGATACACGCACATGTCGAGCTCTAGCCATTATCTAACACTACCTGCTATTATTTATTATTAACTTACGTACTATTTTATTACTGTTATTTCATGTTTTGTTACGAACAATAGTAAATTTGTTTTTAGTGGTGTCGGTTGGAGTTTACGAACGTTAAAGGCTTATTTAGACGGTTATATTTTCTTGTACGTTCAAGATCAAGAATTGAAAGCAATATACAAGGTTAAACCAAAAACTCTGGCGAAACTTCAGGAAGTTACTCAGCGCTTGATACCAATCATCTTTCCCCAAGGTACACCATGTCAAAAAAGAAATAAAATGTTTACTCTTCATACAAACTTAGCGATCATCTGATTGCCACTGCTGGACATAGGCCTCTCCAATTGCACGCCACTGTGATCTGTTTTCGGCTTCTCGCATCCAGCTTCTGCCAGTTATCCTGCGCATATCATCAGTCCACCTTGCCTGAGGGCGTCCAACACTCCGTTTGCCGAGACTAGGTCTCCACTCGAGAACTTTATATGAAGAGGAAAATTTTATTTCGTTTTCAACATTGTTTATGTTCCTTGGGGAAAGTTATTTGGTATCTTGGACTGAGTATTCAACATAGTCGAATTTCGCTAACGTTTTTGATTTAACGTTGTGGAATACTTTCTCATTACAAGGAAATTTCTAGCTTCAAGTATGTTGAATGATAGAGACAAAAAAATGGCATGTAAATAAGTCTTAATGTCAGTTATGTTGTAAATTTATCAACATATTAGCCCTACCCCGTGGTGTTACTCACGTTTTTCGATCCCGTGGGAATTTCGGGATAAAGATATAGCCTGGACCATGTTCACCCGGGACAGTGTAGCTTACTAACAGTAATAATATTTCAAATCGGTGAAGTTATTTCGGAGTATATTCAATCCAAACAAACAATCAAAACTTTACGATTTATGATATTACATCAGCACGTGATTGTGATTTCTTTACTTGCAATAGGCAGATACTAACTTAGAATTAATTGTATAGAATCAAACAATAATGTTTAAAGAAGTTTTAAGAAAGAAACCGTTAATTTTCAGATGTTTTTCGGCGGTTGAACAACTGTTAAAAAATAAACGAACAAAGCCAATAGCGATATTTAATCGCATCGAAATAACCGAAAAATCGTATAATTATTTATTATACCTACATTGTTAATTAACGTAAAAGAAACATTTATACAGGCTTAATGATTACGTAACACAGAAAAGTCAGATTTATCACCGTATTCCGCATAATGTGCATAGTTCACTCACAACCACTAATTGCCGCATCCGGCACTTTTCACTGCGTTCATATAAAAAAAACTGTAAACACGTGAAAGATCGTTATTACTGTACCAATAAAAAACCGAAAGTTGAGGAAGAAAATGATTAAGTGAAGTTAATAGCGGGGCATGTTGCGTACCGGCGAGCGTGTTTCCCGATTGGCTACCGAGCAGGGCCATTCTTGACATTGATGAACCAACGCCGCGGGCTAAGCAAGAGACGTAGGTGAAAAATGAATGAAAAATTAATGCTTATGTTTTTAACTATTATAAACAAGCGTTTGACCGTTGTCCTCGGCCTGATGTTGAGCAGAGATGTGATGTGTGATGGAGCACAATTGTTCATTACGTACTAATTTAGCCGATTTGAAAAGTGATAAAACTGATAGACCATTTTCCTGGTCTTACCGCACGTTTTAGTGAGTACCGAATATTCAAGGTAATTTCTTGACACTCCGGTATGGTAAATATTCTAAAATGAATTGTCGTACGTAAGAACACGAATTTAACAAAAAAGCTGTTTAGCATCATGTATTCCTTTTCCCTGGGTTGTTTCAAGCACTGTCGACCAAGAATCTGGTGTACCACTCTAAGGTGAAATTCGTACGAATTTCCTTAGATCGTTCAGTAGTTCGTAGATCCGTTCAGTAGGATTTGCGTGAAAATTTCAAAGCATCCAAACTTTCGCGCTTATAATAGTAGGAAACCTCAGAAAACCCATATTTAACTCTGAAATTCTCACGGTAGCATGAACCGCGGCTAACATCGCGAGGCACAACAATTTCCATATTTATTATGTTGTTGACAAAAAGGATAAAAAGGTTCCATTGTATGACAACTCTTCAACTTTTCTTTCCGAGTTGGGTAAAAACGTACCCTTTTCTCACCCTCGAGTTTTAGACGAATATTTTGAAAAGGAATGATTTGTGTTTTTGTATGTATGTTTATCACAAATAAACTCAAAAAACAACTAGTCGAATTCCGATCGCTCTTTCACCCTTATATGCTGTTACTGAACCGAATAAAGTGCATAGATATTAACCAATAAACGCGCTGTCACGTGTACAAAGGCCTACTGGATCTAATTATTTCGTATATGACATTCAAACGTTTACTAACTGGTAGAATTTTACTAGTTCGTCAGTATTTATCGTACATTTGACCAACTTTCGAGACCTGGACTAGCAGTGCACAAGCGCTGCCCTAAATTTATTAATACCACGGTAATAATGTAACCTAATATGTACAAAAAGAAACTGAATATCTGTACGGGGATGCAATCGCGGGGCGTCTAAAAATTCGTCACCTTTTACAATTTCAATAGTATACGTATAGCCTCAGTTCAAATTCTAGTAGGTGTTACTAAAAATATTCCGTCTAGACCGGTCGCAAAAATACAATACACGTCTTAACACTTTTCCGGGACACTACCCTGTCGTCGAAATGACAATAAAAGTTCCATTGTGTCTGCTTGAGTGTTCGCGGAAGTGTTAGAAAAAGAAACATCGAGGTCGGAAAAATCTATAGGCAGTCGAGCAATGTGTTTTACAAGACATAGAAAAAAGTTAAATAAGAGGAAAAAGGAATAAACAATAATCTTACTAAAATTATAAACGACAAGATTTGAATCTACGTTTAGATGATTGTTACTCTTCGTAAAACTACTGCACGGATTTAAATGAAACTTTACGTTGATTGCACGCATTGGCTGTATGCTGAATTTCCCACGGGAACGGGATAAAAAATAAATAAATAAAATAAATACACCTCACGCCTTTAATCCCAAAGAGAGGTAGGCAGAGGCACTTGCTAAAGCAAGTACCGGGAACGGGATAAACTGCGGATAATACCGCCGGGGTACATCTAGTTAGTCATAAACAATGAAATATTATTTTTATATAATCCACTTATTAACATATTCGTAGTAAACAATATTATTATAATTGTTATAAGGTATGTGGATTCAAAACACATTTTATTGTAGATAAATAGGATGTCACATAAAAAAAAATCAAAGGTTACGACATTGACTTTGAAGGTAACACTTTATATTATTGTCACGACTAAAGGGCGAAACTTGTTCTTTGTATGGACGTATTTTTGTACCTGTCCATCATATTTTGTCATGCGGATGTACCCATTCTTTACAACGTACCTACGACGACGTCCCAAATTAATGTTCGACTATTAGGTATATTTTTTTTGTCTTTTGGGCTTTTTACCCTACATATTCGTTTATTACTGACGAGTGGACGCACCGCGATTTCCTTCGTGCAGAGTGTTTAATTCGATTAAAAAATACTTCCACCAAGTTTTAGAACTAATTGTAGTTCTAGTTGTACAAGTTTTTCTCATATACATTTCTATCCCCTTAGGTGATGAATTT
>SJJU01003178.1:0-12326 GCA_012932125.1 Conopomorpha cramerella
TTTTTTTTCATTGTTATTGCTACTCAAAACATAAAGCAACAATCTCAAGATAATAATAACCTGTGGATAATATTGAATGATTCTACACAAGGTTATGAACACAGCCACTTGAGGACTTTTGGTTCGCGGTACGTTGGAGCTGACCTTTAGGTGGTGTTTTTTTTTCTTAAATTATTTTACTCGACGAATACCTATTCAGTTTCCATCCGGTACTTGTAAAAAAACGGTTTTTTCGTCAAAACAAGTAAGTAGCACCTACGCGTACTATTTTTAACTGATTTATTTAAAAAAAAACGTCGTACGCAATTCACTTGAATGGCTGAATAACTTCGTGACAAAATGAGAGTGGATTCGGTAGTTTAATTTTGTAAAATACTCTATATAAATCCTAGTAGTTGGCGTGCGTTTCCACCGACCAAAGACGCACGAGAAAACATGGGTCATGGGACAGGGGCCTAGTGATCAGGCCCCGTACCATGAAGTCTTATAGTAATACTAGCTGTCCCGGAAAACATTTGTTTTTCCATAATATGTTGTCTTTGTACCCCGTTTGTATTGGGAGAAATATAACTAACTGGTAGATGCATAAAAAATAGATAGTAGCCGATTCTCAGACCTAATGAATACTCATATAAAATTAGGTAAAAATCGGTAAAGCCGTTTCGGAGGATTACGGTAACGAACATTGTGAAATGGAAATTTTATATATTAGATTGTACTAGCTGTGTGATAGCGCTATACTGCGTGTAAAAGGACAGAGAAATGGACTTAGAAACGTTGTTGAACTCCTCAATATGAACAACCTTTTCTATGGCGAGAATATGGGGAAGTAAAAAAATGTTTCATCTCCATACAAAAAGTTAACTCGCGATGCAAAATAAGGAGATTGCATTCCTTGATGGCATTTCCCCGAGTTCTTGCCATAGTATAAGTTGTTCATATTGACGAACCCACCAACGTTTCTAAAACTTTTACAGGTTCGGGGTTCTTTTACACGCATTATTTGTTACTGAATAGAATCAAATTGTTAAAGAATAAAAAACAGAGTCACAGTCCTCTCGCACAATCGTTTTAGGCAACCGAGCTAAACGCAATACAGAAGAAGACATTTCGCTAACTCTGTGCTCATATTTCAATTTAAAATGCACCAATCACTTGCTTAATTAACTCCAAAAGTCTGCGATAGAAATTACCCGAAATTAAGTTTACGTTCATTTTCAGTAATTGCAAGGAGACGAAATCAGTGCCAAAATATCGTGGGTACTTAAGTATTATGAAGCCGATTCATCATTGAACTTCACTAATTATAACTGGCACATCCCCAAGATATTAAGCGTAGCTTGCTCTCTTGCTTCAGGGTTCATACGATATTAACCGCAACCAATTTGTTAACTGAACATTCAAATTAGCAACTTTTTGTGCATTTTTTTTTAAAGCAAGGACAAAATAACATGCAGCATATTTCTGTGCTTTAGTTCCGAAGTTGAGTTCTCAGTAAACACTCGTGTGATTTTTAGTGGCTTTTGTGTTATTTTGAAGTGTCATAGCTGAAGGTAACGCATTTAGATAATTACTTGTGAATATGTTACAGCATCAGTACTGAGTACCTCGACTAGTACACTCGACATTAATAGCTTTACTTAATGTCTAACAAAAATATGATTTAAGGTACAGTAAGTACCATTGGCCCTCGTCCAGCAGTGGACGTTATGTGGCTGAGGATGATGATGCTGATGATGAAGTACCATTTTGTATCATATTCGAATATCAAATCCATTCTGTAACACTTCTCTCATAGAATAACTTGCAAATCTTAAACATCTAGGAACTTATATTTACAGCATGGTTGTTATACCATGGTTTCAGATATCGGAATCGACCAAAAAACAGGTACTGAAATTATTATCTAGATATTTAGTTACTTGCGTATTCGTCACACAGTCTCCCCTAAAGTGTTAAAAGTACGGTTCATCACATAATTATCAGTAGGTACTTATATTACTTTTTACTTTTCATTCTGCATATTTCAATCGTAAATCTGATAGATATACATATATAGGTTTGTTCTACACTATAATATAGTCTAATTTGCACGAAACGAGGGCGAACATAAATAACTTTACAGATAGATACTTCTGCATTCATATATCGTTATTCATATTCTTAACCGACTTAAAAAATAGACGAAGGTTCTCAATTCGACTGTATTTGTTTACGTTTGTTACCTAAGTTCTTGTTTCAAAGCTGGTGCTTGGCGTGTGGTCCTATTTAAATTTCGTGCAGTTCCGACAATGGGATCCATGGGAAAATTATAAATGTGTAAAATTTAACTGGTTGAAGTCGGTTCTTTTTCTTTTATGCTATAGTATATAAATTTCATCAACTAACTTGTGCTGGGTTATATAATATATATATAAAGCCACGTCGTCAAAGTGATTTAACAAGTACAAAAGATAAGAATTACAATGAATTATTTTATCGCACGCTTAAAGTAGCAATTTCCATTAGAAATTTCGCTTTCTTCTATAGAATCACTGAGTACCTTATTTGTGCTATACAAAAGCTTTTATATCTGCTTCGTGATGAACGCAGACTCATATATTTAAGTATTTATGTAACAACAATAATTGTTCAGATTTACGCAACTGTCAAGATTGTACATAAAGCATTTAGATTCATTGGGTACCTACTTAATATATTAATGTTTGTTTTAAAGAACGTAAGGCTTTAGTAACTGCTGTGATATTTTACACACGATAACTTTAAACTTTATTATGGTATACCAAAAGGTACCATTAATACTAATACGAAGTATGGCTATTAAAATAACATAGTACCTATTGCAGATCCTTGAGGACAAAACAAACCTTTAAGTTTTTTTTAGTAATTATTAGTTACGTAGATACATCAGATTTTTATTTTTCTGTATTAATCGACCTTCGTCCCTTCATCTCCCACTTTATCTTAATTCTATCAAATTACCTTTAAACTCCCTTCGCCTTCCTATTCGCGTGTGAAATTTTGATTATTGTATGAATATAATAAGTGGATTGGATAGTGGTTTCCGTGGCCTTGCCGGGGAGCAGGGCGGGCGCCGAGGTCGCGGTCGAGCGTCGACCTTTAGTAACATCGAACTTCCTAGAACTGTGGGAGGAAACTGACTTCACTCTGTTAAACATGTCCTTTAAACCTTTGTATTGTTCACATGAATGTTACATTCAATTAAAAACAGTTTCGCTAAGGAAGAAGATGTCCATATTAACCGTTTCTTCTTCTGTTGATAATGAAAAACAGTTTTATTGAAGAGGTTGGAAGAGTTGGCTTTATCTAAACACGTCATCTCTTTATGTGTAGTTCACATTAATGTTATATTGACATATAATACTAATAATGACGACTAGCTTCCTGAAGATGTCAGTAAGTACTCCATTGGTAATTTCCGAATGAAAAACAGTTTTCACAACCTCCACTTTCTTGTAACCGTATGAGGAAATTGAGTCTGATCCATTTAAACCTTTTACAATGTTACAATTGAATATAATTGAATGCCGATGTCGGCATTGCCAACTTCAAGCTTCCTAGAAAGGCAGGAGGAAGCCATCGGTCCTTTAATGTTTTCTCTGTTGGTCATAGGGGTCGTAGTCGTAAGTAGGCCTGAGTTGGATTCTTTTAAACATGTCTTTAACCCTTTGAATCTTGCTATTATATTATATTCGTCGGCGGGCGGCCGACGAATGAGAATCGTTGATCGAATTCCGGGTGTGAATGTGTAAGAGTGTAGGTAGAGGTTCGTGCATGACCAAAAAACGGGCTAACTTGTAAGTTTGTTCGTCTTTATTATTATTAAACATTATTTACAGATGTCTATAATAAAATAAACATTTAAACTGATTGCTATTGGTCACAGGTTTTGTCAATGTACTGAAAAATACGTACATATAAATAAATCCAAGAACGTGAGAAAATACATATTCACATCATGAAAGTAGGTAGGTAGGTATACATAAACATTAAAAATATCCAAGTAATATCCCTACCCGAGTCCTATGGTAGAGTACTTAGGATGCTAGCGGTATTTCCATGCTGTGCAGGGCATGCTATGCTCTAGTAAACTGTATGTTAAACACAGCATAACTAGTATCAGTAGATATTAGTATAATAACCTATATAAAATAATAGACAGTTATTAGGGGAACAACCGTGACCTAAGTGACACCGCGTTTTAAGTGTATTTCACATAAATGTATAATATTGCATAATATACATACGCAAGAAAAACAGTTACCAGGAAATCAAGTAGCGAATCAGTACAGTAATTTTATGTGAAATTTGATAGTTTAATGGGCGTGTTATTTAATGTAACGGTTGTTATGGCTTTCACTCTCTCACACTCTTTATACAAAACCTATTAATAGAATAACATGTATTTACGTTTTTATTTTAACTACATATATATATTTAACCGGGTATTTAATCAACGAGTACAAAGAAATTTAAGCTTATTTTGGCTTATTTCGAGCTTATTTTTATTCAATACAATATTGTACGCGTTTTATTAAACAATGTACTAAAATACATATAATAATATGTAAATTAAACATGTTTACCTACCTACGCACATACATTAGAAGCTTCTGTCATATTTTATTATCTTTCTTGGGATCTCGCAGTCCCATACATCATAATAATACATACTTATACATTACGTTACATAAAAAAAGCCGTGTTACCAAACTCCACTTAAACGGCTGGATAAAATTTTAAGACACGTAGATTTGAAAATTGGCCAACGTTTGTTCTTCATACCTAAACATGTTTCTCACAATACACGGCGTACAAAAGTGATCTTTGAAGTGCAATATAGGCTATATAGGCTTAGTTTTCTCTTTCTACGGCAGAACAAGGTTTTGCAGATACGCAAAAAAAAACATTTTTTTATATCATCACTTTAACGTTAGGCACAGTTCAACGCACGTAGGTGTTACGCACAAAAAAATAATACATTTTTTAATTAGTTTTATGTTCTGTTACCGGAAAAACAATTAACTCATTTGCATATATTAATAACTTTTGAAGGATACAAAAGGTAGGAAGTGAATATCCTATGTAAAAAATCTCGATTAAAAGGTGAAGCACCTGGTAATGGCGGTTTTTTGTCATTTTCAGTTAGTTTTTTTTTACATGCATTTAAATAATCCAATTTAAACTGAGCATGCCTCTAATGGACAAAAAGTTCCATAAATGGTACTTAGATATTTGATCCAAATATTCGGTCGTTCACCCAAGTTTTTTTACAAGGTACAAACCTACCTATATTTATTCTCACAGCATATTATATTTTATTTCACTTAAAATACAAGGACACCGAAACAAAAGTCGTATCAATTTATTTATATTCGAAAAATTTTTTATTCCTTACTTGAATCCTATCTAGCATTACATAGAACTCGTCCCTATGTATGCTTAGTAGATCTTTAAAACAACGCAACGGATTTTGATACAACTTTCTTTACACCGCGCGGTATTACCCACGGAGTATTCCGTTCCCGTAAGAAGTTCGAGATAAAATTTAGACTATGTAAACTCCAAATATAGTTACAAAGTTCCATGGTGATCAATTGAGAAGTTATCGCGTGAAAGCGTAACAAACTTACGTTCACATTGTATAATATTATGTAGGATGTAGATAAATCACAAGTAATATTTCATATTAATTCGTCATTTAATTGATTATACTGATATTGATGTTGGATTTTTTATATTCCGTGGCCTTTTCGTTGATATTTTTTTTGCAAAAGTCATCAAACAACATTCGAGTTAGAAAGGTCAAATATTACTGACCATTATCACGGTGTCACATTCTTCTGAGATCATTATCAGGCTCATTTATTATTAGCCAAGCGTTATAATGTGTTTGTACATTTATCTGTTACGTCTACGTTAGCGATATATGTATGTACAGTAGTCTGCAGTCATGTTGTCATTATCAAAGTATTTTTTTTTTGTGTTAGTTACTCAATTATAGGTACAGATATAACAAGTATTGCGGCCGTTATTTCGCTAGCACTAAGTAGCAAAATCACTTGTGTTATGGAATTCTGACATGGAAGTATACTTACTTAAATACAATTTGTTTTCTTTTAAATACATATTTATATTAATAACACCCAAACACATCCAACAAGTACTTAAAAGCTCATCGCCTGTCAGCGGTGGGAATCGAACCCACGACTCTACGGAACAGAGGCAGACATGCTGACCACTACACCACTAGTGTTGTAGCAGGATATAATGTTTCTATTTGTGTGTCCCTTAAATACTACGAACAATTTTAATAATATTTCCTATGTTGTATGTTGCTAAAACAATATGGTTTAGCTTTTACAGTGTGACTTTATATCTAATGGCATTCAATTGAGTTCCCACCTTAGCGTGTTAGACCAGCTTCTTGGCCTACTGTATAATTTCTTCAAGCTATTACTGTAGTTGGGTACCTACTTGATTTGTTAAATAATTTTTGACAACGTATGGCTATCGTTCAGTCGTGTACTGGTACTGGTCTACGTGGTACTGTTAGGTTTGAGCTAGAGTATTCCAATAGCTCGTTTTACAAATGTTAATGACAGTTGGTTCATCTGGGTGCCAAATCTGTTAAGTTTGTTACACAATGGTCTATTCACGTGAAGCTTATCGTCCATTGCAGCTTGTTATAACATACTGGCAATTACTGTATTGTCAGCGAAAGAAATGGACATGGATAGTCTGACCGCAAACGCTATGCCACGCCTTAGGTGTTTCGTGGGTAGGCGGGGTAGGAGGGTGCAAACCCATCGTGTCATCGCTCACGGCCTTGCCACTCCCCACCTCCCCGTGCAATACCTAAGGCGCAGCATGGCGGTTGCGGTCAGGCTGTTGATCTTGAATTGAAAATAGACTTCTTAACCTGGTTGCCCAGTTGTTGCTACATCTCCTCCCCATCATGTATATGCTGGCTTTTTCTGCTCCTGCGTCCGTGCCTGAACTTCGCACGGTTCTCGGCGTTATTTTTAAGAATGTCACAAGTTTCTTATAGGCCATGCGCTATAAATACTAAAGTTATTAAAAAACATACAATCATGCGTTTTTAAGCATTCTGTTCAAAATAAATAAACTAAAACCCACCTAATTTTCACATAAGGCCCATCCTTATGTGAAAATTATGTGAAAATTCACACATGTGCTCTTTTGTTGCAAATATTTAAACATACAATTTAAAAGACGATGTTTAATAATAAAGAGGCATACAAAACAAGGGGTCAAATCGACAGGTTTACACGAGGTAGGCTCCGAGATAGGCGCCGACGCCGCCGCTGCAACCTTCGCTTATCTCACGACAGATGGCTTGCGAAGCATCCATATTGCACGGTATGATATTGGACAACTGCTAAAGCAAAATAAAGAAAAATGTTTATTACTTTAATCGCCGAATCGCGTCATAATTCACACCTTTGCATTAACACTTTCGCGGACAACGGTGAGAAGTCTTTAATGGAGTTTCTACTAAAGAAAGAGTAAGAGGAGGATGTAGCAGTCACTAATCGATCTATTCACACAGAGAATCCAACGAGATAGATAGTAAGCCTCACGGCTATAGAATGTTCAGTATTTTGGGTATTTTTATCCACACAATGTTTTCCGTTACTTCTCGAATCGCAACAGGTATTACTTTCTCACTTATCATATACATAGACATATCATATAATAGACTTCAGTCTAACGCTTTCACTCTTAAATTCAAGCTGTGCTCGAGATTTCACAGAAATAGCAATTTTATGGCATGTGCAAGACAACCTTCCCAAAGTAGACTGGAACCATAATCAATCTACTCCAGTTTTGACAACAGTTTGAAGGTCACTGTCATTAAGTACAATAGTATTAGACACTCTCTGACAGAAAAAAATGCGTTTATTGTAGAGAAGTCACCACCATGTTTAAATCACGAAGTACCATCATGTTTAAATTATCATCCTCAATCAATATTCTACTGCTGGACATAAGCCTCTCCAATTGCACGCCACTGTGATTTGTTTTCGG
Organism: Conopomorpha cramerella; assembly: GCA_012932125.1. Taxonomy (NCBI): domain Eukaryota; kingdom Metazoa; phylum Arthropoda; class Insecta; order Lepidoptera; family Gracillariidae; genus Conopomorpha; species Conopomorpha cramerella. The sequence goes on from SJJU01003178.1 coordinate 8,074, forward strand.
TCTCTCGCATCCAGCTTCTGCCAGCTATGTCGCTTAAATCAACAGCCCACCTTGCGCGATGGTGCATGTTTAAATAGGGTCAAGATAATTTGAATTTGAGCTCCTAAAGAACTCATTCCTGCAAATATGAATTAATAATCCATCTACCTATTGCGTTTATTTGGTTATGAAGTTACCTTTACGATTATTTATAAAACGAAAGATAAGAAATATACAGGCGATCGTTCACGATTTTCGCACGACTTCAACGAATAAATTCAACAGTCTGCACTACCTATCGTTTGTACAGAGACTCCTACATTGTCGATGACATTAGCAAGGGACTCTTGCGTCATATTCCCAAGACGCAGTCGAGAAACAGAGCTCACCTTCAGCACGACATCACGACAAACACTTTACACAACCGTCTACTCAGTTCCGGCTATTGAGATCGTGTTAATAAGACTCTATAATAGTGCTATAACAGAACGTTGCAGACCAAGGACGTGCCGCCGCCGCCGGGTCAGGTTTTCCCACTTGCAGTTATTTGTGCAAATCACTTCCCACGTGCTTATGGCCGCCTGGTACTTCGTGATACTGTGTTGGTCATATTATGTTGCATTTCGAGTACTTGGAGCCAATTTATTGACCGCTAATTAATTATCAATAGGTACATAATGTAAAACAAAGTCGCCTCCCGCTCTGTGTCCCTATGTACGATTAGATCTTTAAAACTGCACAGCAGATTTTGATGCGGCTTCTTTAATAGATAATATAGAAATTCTAGAAGAAGGTTTACATGTATTAACTCTTCTTCTTCTCTTTCTTTGGTTATTCTGTTTTATGTTTATTTACCAACTTAAGAACTAAGACACACGAGAAAAAAAAATATTATAAAAGAAAATATAAAAGATATACAATCAATAATACACACACACAAGACATGCACAAGGCAATAAAAAGCGTACCATACATACATAATACAGATAGATACATAATTAAGTCAACCACAAAATGAGTGGATAAGAAAGACGGATTTTTTTTTTTAAAGTAATAGAAATTGTGAAAAAAGAAAAAGGCTAGATGTTGAGACTGAGTTTAGATCACTCAGGCTGATTGTTTAACCAGTAGGAGCAGAAACAAATTGCGTTTAAAGGACTGTGCACTATTACAACCTCTTAGTTGTGGAGGCAAGTCTTTCCAACACTTTGTAGCTACCAACTACCTCTAAAAGCTGCCGTTGATGATTGTTGATGATGTGAGACGGGGCTGAGACTTACTTCTGATGGAGACAAAGTGTTTGGAGTCACGCCAGGTGAGCTTCTCATAAAAATAGGGTGGAGAAGACGTCTTCACCACTGTAAACAATAAAGTAGCAAAATAAAGTTTCTCCCTGTTGCGTAAGTTCAGAATGTTAGCCTGTATGAGATAGGGTGTCACGTGAGAACGAGGAGGAATGGAAAAGCAAAACCGAGCGCAGGCGTTCTGAATACGCTGGAGAAGGTTGAAAGTTTTATCATAAAGACAGGGACAGTAAACTGGGAGGCAATAACTAATTTTAGACAGGATAAAAAAATCACAAAGTCTGACTCCGAAAGGAACTGACGAAACTGATAAAGTACTTTTAACCGAAAGAAAAATGTTAAACAAGATTTTGCACATGAGATTAAAACAGAAAATGACGATCCATTAGTATACCTAAATTACGAGCTTCAGAAACTCTCTCAATTTGGTTGCCAATCACAAATATTGACAGAATGACGAGAGATGAGTTTATGGGAACCTAACAACATATATTTAGATTTTGAGGGGTTTTAAAAAACTATTGCTTCGGTTGTCTGTTGGTAAATTAAGATTTACCCCAAAATAATAATTATACAGACATTATTGTACACAGAGTTAGTTTAGAGATAGTTAGAAACAAAATTATATGAAAGACTTACCTGCGCGTAACAGCCTGTATAATCACTTAGAAGTTTGGCATGAGTAACTCAAACATCTAATCCACATTCTTCTACTTCTTTAATTCAAAATATTTTGAAGCATATTTTGTGTCCCGAGTTTTACGATATCAACCAATCGTATTTTATTAGGGATTAAATTAAGTAAAACTCACAACTATATTCCGAAATCACTCCGATTCTCTAACAAATACATTCAATATTTATCAACTAATTAACATACACCAGCTTCACACATCTTAAATGAATATTATTCTTTGTCCAATTAATTAGCACGAAACCGGACCATAGACGCATAGGTATGTACATTCTTTGTAGATCTTATCATAGAATATAAAACCAAAACAGTACTTATTCGTAACAATATTCATAGTTTTATTTTTATGTTATTGTTTTTTAAAGAAAACCATTCACTAAAGGATTTTTGTAGACTATTTTGGTATCATCAAACCTAAGACTGAGGGCTCGTACTGCATGGTTGCAACGAGCGAACGCCGAAGCATACTGTTCGACTGACGACGTTTTAGTAATAAAGACAGTGTAAATTATACCATAGTCAATGCAAAGCTGTACTGAAACTGGTTCCGTGTTACATACAACTGACAAGTTAAGTTGATTTTGATATAATTTTGGAATAATTAAATTTTACCGCGTAGCGTAAAGTTTATCGCGTTATTGACTAGGCGCTTGCAGTTACAGAACGTACTTCACAGGCTTTGCTTTTATAGTTGTATCTCGCTCATTTGGCAAGTCACCAGCGAACGACAGAAGTACAAAATAACAAGGCTGTCATGTGTATTCTAAAAGGTAACAAACTATACTGTCCCATATGTACATAATTAACGGTTAAGCCTCAGTGACGTACACAGAAAGAAAAACTGACATGTGATTTGTACTCCGCACAGAACCATTAAATCTGAGCTGTTTATGTGTTAAACTAATATGTTCTCAAGGTTCACGGTTATATGGTTGTAATTCGTGTGTGACCTTTAAAAATATTATTGTCATCGTTTCCGAGTGCCGATGCTTCTGAGGTCGCATTGTTGACATTCCTGACGGTGTGCGGAGACAAGAACTTGCAAAACAAACAGTTCTCGTAACTTGATATTTAATATTATTAACTAATAGATGCGCCGATTTCATCCACGTTTTCAGTTTTTTTACAACTTGAGTTGGATTCTAGAGAAGGCAAGGCTCTATGTCAGTTTAAGTGTAGCTTCCCAATGCTGAAATAATATTTGAAAACATCCCATTTGTTTCAGAGTCTATTCAATTCAAACAAACGAAACACCGTCAACACTTTCCTCGTACAAATAGCCTGTATACATACGCCATCGTTGACATATTTATGTTGAATTTTTATTGAAGTTTTAAAAGTAAGATACTGTCGTTTACTGTGTGATTGTCATTTAGAGACTGACACCGGATAAAATTTCCCGAGTAAGATAATATTGGCAAAGCTTATGTAAGAAAAAATCTTAGTAATTGATTGTTGTGGGTTCTTCAAAACAATCCCCTTTATCATAAAAGTACAGTGTGATTCATGCTTAAGTCAGCATATTGAAATGGCTCATCTTAACGAATATACATATAAAAAATTCTGAATAAATATTGATTATTTTAGATTTACCAGAAAAAGTTAGAACGTATTATAGAGTTAACCCCTTAACTGCTGTTCTAAGAGCTGTATAACATTGAACCAGATTTTAATCAAATTAGGAATTATGGAAAGAAGAGTGAGTGCGGGTAATAAGGTTAACGGTGCCCTTCGCAGTGTTATGGAGAGCCAATTCATGTCGAAAAAGGCAAGATTGGCTGTCCATGGCGCTGTACTGGCACCTACCTTAATGTACGGGAGTGAAAGTTGGGTATGGCAGAAGAAGCATAAAAGTCAATGCCGTAGAAATGCGGTCATTGCGGAGCATGAAAGGCGTGACATTGAATGACAGGATAAGGAATAGTGTGATAAGAGAAATTTGCGGTTTGAAGGAAGACGTAGTGACCAAGATTGAAAAGGGCATGCTTCGGTGGTTTGGGCATATGGAGAGAATGGATGAAAGTCGATTGACGAAAGAGAGTTATATGGGTGATGTAATGGGCCGGGTGAGTAGAGGTCGCCCCAGAAGGACATATAAAGACCAGATTGGTGATGTCCTGACCGAAGGTGGCGTGAAAGTACTCGAAACCGGAGGTCATGTATGAAAAGATGTATGAATGTAGATGAAGCGAAAGGGGTATGTCAGAGCCGTGACAAATGGAGATCTGTAGTCTCTGCCTACCCCTCTGGGAGACAGGCGTGAAGTGTATGTATGT
>SJJU01003180.1:0-46880 GCA_012932125.1 Conopomorpha cramerella
ACATGCGAGTTCCAAGTGCAAGGTTCAAAATGTTGATAATGTTATTTTTTTTAAAACACAATAAACAAACGTTGGACCACCATCTCCTACCTGTTGCTAAGCACCGATGTGGTCTACGATGGAGCACACTTGTTCATTAGGTACCTATTTACCCTCGACTTGAAAACCTTCAGACTGTACTACGCAGGAAACACAGCCTCCGGCAAATCATTCCACATCCTGGCGGTTCGCACTATGAAAGTAGACGCAAACCTTTTGATTTGATTTGTGGTAAATCCACCTGGTATGGATGACGCTTTGCCGTTTTCCTGGTTTTCCTATTCTAAAAACGCGATGGGGGTATTAGGTTATACAACTGCATAGCACACTCTGCGAAACGCACCCGATAGAAGACAGATAGGCTCGGACCCTTGCGGCGATGCTCTAGGCTTTGTAACCGAGCATCAAACAGCCTGTCGTCACCTATGAGCCTTCCAGAACGCCTTTCTATTGCCTCCAGAGCCTCAAGTTGGTATTTTACTGATCTATCCCAAAGATGAGAGCAGTATTCCATACACGATCGAACTTGTGCTTGATACAATGTGAGCAACTCTTCCGGTTTCAAGTACATTGAGCCTTAAATTTTAAAATTGCAAATAGTATATGTTGTATGATGTAACTTTAAATAGGCAGTTTCAATTACCGAGCTGCATGTTTTGTAAGCAATTATATTAATATAAAAAAATAAAAAATAAATACACTTCACGCCTTTAATCCCAAAGAGGGGTAGGCAGAGGCACTTGCTAAAGCAAGTACCCACGTTTCACCGAGCGTATTTAACCCAACGTGACAGGGGGTGAGCCCATCGCCGTTATAGGGTTCACCCACCTTGTGGTGTGCGGGTTTCATCACGATGTTGTCCTTCACCGTACGAGTGTTGCGTTGCGTACATAGGCTCTGAAAAAGAGTCCCATTGGTACACGTCCAGTAGCCGGACTCGAACCCGGGACCTCCCGGTTACAAATCAAGTAAACGACCAACTGGACCACAGACGCTCATTAATATATCGGGCGTAATACCGTGGACACTTTCTTAGCAAGTGCCTCTGCCTACCCGACTTTAGGAGACGAGAAGCTATGTTATGATATAATGCAAGAGTCGCTAATAAACGCTCTAGGAGAGTTCGCGGATCACCTGCCCGACTATCAGAAGATAGACATTATGATGGCGTAAAGTGTATTTTTTATATTAATACATAAATACTATAATTATTATATACCTACGTCACGCCCGTGTCCTAGACAGGTGGGCAGAGATCACAGGCTTGTCACGATCCTGGCAAATCTTTTCCATACATCTCAGTTTCATGTAGTCAGTACGCCAGCCTCCTTAAGGACATCGCGAACTTAATCAAGGAATGTACTTTTAGGCTTGCCCTACCGACACGACCTTCCACCACGTTCTTGTAAGTACATTTCTTTCGTGATCCAGTTTTCATCCATCATCTCGATACGCCCGAACTACGGAAAAATGCTCATCAACCTATACGAAATTGTACTAATCGTTATTTTGACTTTATTAAACCGAAATAATTGTTCCGAGGTTAGATAATGAAATCACTGCAACACTCAAGGGCAAACCATATGTCTTTATTAATTTATCACCCTTATTTGAGCATGACTAGTACAGTTTGTATAACATAAAACAACCATTGACGAATCAGTCAAAATGACGTTAGGGAAAAATAACGCACGAGTGGTCACCGTGGGGTTTTAGTGAGTGCGAGTCCCACGTAACCTCACCGTTGTTGTAAGTTAGGGATATTGACGAATTAAATATTTTTAAGTAATTGACGTTACGAATTAGCGAAAGTGACAAATAATATAGGACTCACGAAATCACTGTACCTAACTAACAGATACCGATGCATTTTCCCCAAGAATGGTTTTAAAATATATTAAGAAAAAAGAACCGACTTCAACCATTAAAATTTGACATTTATGTGGTTTTCTCATGGATGCCATTGACTGAACTGAAACAAATTTATATGGGACCAAACAGGTAGCACCAGCTCTCAAATAAAAAAACATCCAAATCAGTTCACCCAAGCGAAAGTTCTGTGTAACAAACATAAAAAAATACTGACTAATTGAGAACCTTCTCCTTTTTTGAAGTAGGTCAAAAAGCAAAAGATTCCACGTTACGTCCACTAGTTAAAGTACAATATTTTAACTAGTGGACGTACCGCGGATATCAATGAAGCAAAGATACTTTCGTTACAAAACCTATTGCCTAATCGGAGTTCAATTAAATGCTGCGCTTTGAAAATCATGCATAAGTACACTATTAACCTCCTGTGGGACGACACGTAATGAAGATACCACGAGTCAGAGCGTACCTACTGCGTTTGCACATTAAAAAGTTGTATTTGTTTTTTTACACACGCTCATATGACCTCAAACTAGCACATCCTGTACTATAGGTGCCAGATACTGATATAATTATATGAATACTTTTAACATACCGTCCATCGACAAGAAGTGTCATTACACATTTTTTTACGTTTTTTAGTTACCAAACCAAAGTATTAATTTCTCCAAGTCGTTCGTGCATTTACACTAGAGTAATAAATTTGCAATCGAAAGTAATTACTTTTCATTCTGTATGGAATTTAAATCAAGTTATGGTGGAAATCGTAAGTAAATTTGTGTTATGACACCTTTCATGCCGGATGGACGATACGTAGATAAATAAAACACCCAGACGCACACAACAAAATGTCTCAGCTTATCACTTAAGCATTGAGTCGGTGGCGGGAATCGAACCCGCGACCGTCGTCCTGGAGGGGAGCAGAAGATGCCCTTCCCACTATAAGTCTAGTCCATGCGGTAATCTAAACACACGTGTATCTTTTTTTTATTTCAAAGGGGAAATCGAAGTGGGGGAGTGACTGGGTTATGTCGGACTCACATCGACTAAAACCCCTCCGGTGGCCTTCGGCGGTGAATGACGGGTGGCTCCGGGATCTCCAAAGAACGCACCGGTGTCAACCTCGCACTGCGTCCTTAGACGCGCAGGGGACTTTTTCAGCCCCCCCTCTCTTTTGCACTTTGCGGTGCTGGGCGGCACGAGGGGACCACACCTCGCTGCCGCCTCTCCTCAGGGGTTGTTCTAGGTAGGTCATCCAGGCCCCTGGCCGGGTAAGACTATTCCTGTAAGTTGTCAATATATTTGGTACAGGGTTTCCCGGGTCCATGACATGTGCGAAGTGAGTGACATACTTAGGTACATGGAAAACACAAACCTTCGTTTCACAAAAGTTAACATGTTGACTAACTAGTTGACGTATATCAACTTGATTGGATTGTCCATATTTAGCGTCAAATGTACGCTACGTACTTATAGTTCGTTCATTTCATGAATGCGCGCGGGCCTAGCTGTGTGACCCTACGTCCTCACGAACGCACGCTGTCATTTTCAAATCTTCGAAATCAATACAAGTGTCCTATGTCTTTCCGACTGACATTCGTACGAGTAGTTGCGTTGCGGAAATGTCAATTCGGCTTGCGATTTTCGGACGAATTTCGTACGAAACATCAAAACAAACAATTTCAATTTCGTTTTTTATTTTATTTACAAAATAATCAAATGTAGACGGCAACATTCTTGCATATTCCTTGAATAGCAAAGGGTAAATACTTTAAATATGAGTTGAGAGAGGACACTGTCCGATCCGTACCGGATTGCAGTAAATCCGCACCGCATCGTATCCGCAACGCATCGCATCAATTTGTTCACTGTGTCCTACCTGCCTGAACTTGACATTTCGCGTGAAGTTGCGTTTTCCAACAAACATGTCTAGGCTCCGTCGAATTATTTTGTCAGTAAACTCATATTTAAAGTATTTACCCTTTGCTATTCAAGGAATATGCAAGACTGTTACCGTCTACATTTGATTATATTGTAAATAAAATAAAAAACGAAATTGAAAATGTTTGTTTTGATGTTTCGTACGAAATTCGTCCGAAAATCGCAAGCCGAATTGACATTTCTGCAACGCAACTACTCGTACGAATGTCAGTCGGAAAGACGTAGACGTAGGACACTTGTATTGATTACGAAGATTTGAAATTGACAGCTTGCGTTCGTGCGGACATCGCATCGTACCAATTTGTTCACTGAGGACGTAGCGAATGGTGGGCATACATGATCCTTCCTATCGTCCAATCGGCATGACGCTACCGATTGGATCAGTTAGAATTGACCGTGTGTGCGAGTGGATTTCTAACTGTCATGCCAATTCACTCGCACACACGGTCAATTCTAACTGATCCAATCGGTAGCGTCATGCCGATTGGACGATAGGAAGGATCATGTATGCCCACCATAAGTAAGTAACTTTCGACCAAATTTGATTACCATAAAAACGGTTTTAGTACCTAAGTTAATCTGAAAAGATAGACATATACCTACTGTCGCGTATATTTTTTTAGATCCTTTCAAGAGGAATAATCCTTTGATACATAATATATTTTTGCTATCTTGATTCGTTTTCGCAGCTCACGCAACGGAAGCCCTCAAAGATGAAAAAAATTCGTCATTTTTGTTATATAGCCTTCCTAGATAAATCGTCTATTCAACACAAAAATATTGTTTAAATACGAACCAGGAGTTCCTGGGAGTAGCGCGTTCAAACAAACGCCCCGGAGAGCTGGGGGGGGGGGCGTGCAGGGAGGATCCCGAGCCGGCGCCAGTTTATACAACGCAGCGCTTTGTAGATACCAGACGCGCTACTGCATACACAAACCTACCTATACCTATCCATTTTTTTAATTCTTATTACAAGAGATAGGACTTGGTACTTCAATTCTGTATACTGTTTCGTGCTCAATGTAATGTGTTTTGTATACATTTTATTTAATTTCATTTCAAACTCTTCAGCTTTATAATATTAGTATAGACTACTACTTAATAGTTCCCGGAATTATCACCAACTGGCGCAACAAAATTATTTGTCTAGAGGCCTATTTTTTTAAAGAGTGATTGTTCACTGTGTTCGGCCACCATCCTGCCTGATGTTAAGCAGCGATGTAGTCTACGATGGAGCACACTGTTTCATAAAACACAATCATTTTTCATTTGATAGTTATACTGATCATAGTAATTTGTTTTTATGAACTAGGCCGCAGCTCAACGAAGTGTTTAGTTTAGACCCTTATGAGATTTTTACTTTGCTCTAAATAAAACTCAAGTTCCGTTTATATTTACATAAGAATCCGATTTATCTCACCGCTGCTGTCCCCATGAAAAAAGGAATGAGTAAAAAAATCACAAAATGTTTAAAAAAAAGTTTAATTACAATAATAAATAGACTTGCAAGTGACTCACGGCGTTGCTTGAGCATGCGGTACAAGCGAGCCCGCCTGCCCCTCCTTGCGCAATAGAAAGCATCGATACAAAATACTGACAAACTAAATACTTGTCCACAATACGGTTCTTAATTTCTTGTAAAATCTGACCTGCGTATAAAAACTTTAAATGTTTATTTGTGTTCTTTAAAGTCATATTTTCTTTACATTAGAATAAGCCAGGTTTTACTTTACATACACTATGATGTCTACAGTGCTTATTTCAACCTTGAAAATACCTCTGTTCCATCAACAATCGCAGCGGGGACCAGGTTGTATAAATTTCACCGCAGTTAACGAAAGTCTGGAAAATAGCATAGTTGCGCGAAGCGCTCACCAGAGGCGCTGCTTTCCATATATTTTTTTTCATGGTCGAAATAAGTACAGAATCACCAACGATCTCTTTACGTAACTTATACATAAAATACATCGAAAACTAATCCACAACAGATTTAGTACTTGACCAGCGAACATGTTGTGCTACAGCGAGATAATACAAAAAAAAAAACCTGTTATAAACATCGGTTAGAAAACACTTGAGCATACTGAACTAAACATTACTAGTTTTCTTTTTTGCTACAAACAAGAAATGCATTATTAAGACACTGGTAGCTGCGACACAACTGCACCGTTGGGACTAAAAGCCGCTAACTAAATCAAGTAATTAAGTATTCACAAACTACATCATCCGTTCTAACTTTCGATTCGAGTCAAGCAATTTTAAAATGCACCACACCATATAAATGTATATTTACACCAAAATGCCCCTCGTAATGTGACACCTTACGTTACCGCTAGGTTGTCATGCAAACTGTTATAATACAACTGTGGCCTAATGAATTGGAACACGCCTTTTTGGTGGGGGGGATTTGTATAATGGCTGCCATTTTTTGTCTGTCACATGCATGCACCGTCCATTGCTGGTTTTTATTACAATCTGTCAACTTTTCGATATGTCAGCGAGAGCAATGTACACATAACATTGACAACTTTACCCGAGGCCCCACCAAAGACGGACAAACACATAATACTGCAGATATTTTGCGGCCACTAAATTATGTATACGTAACTAATAGTATTAGCGCCCACTTTCCCGTAACTATCAATATTATTGTCAATATTTATGAACGAACGTTAGTTAGGTACGTGAGAAGAAACAAAATAATAATAAATAGAAAAAAGTAATACACAGTAGACAGTAACAAGTAATAACACAGTCGAAAAGAAAAATAATACTAAAGAAATTATCTTTACAAATAAATGTTTCAAGATTTAAGTGGACGCCTAAATGTTCATACGTTACTTGCATATGACAATACCTAATAGTTATTATACTAGCCTGTACACACTGTGAACGACACTAGATCGGGTGTAAAAATACCATGAGGTAACCCGATTTTCCCCTTTACGTTTATCATACGCAAACCATACAAAATATCGATATATTTGGTCAGAATATTTAAGTTTCCTTTCGCGCATGGTATTTTCACACCCTGTATAACGAGTAAACAAAGCTAATACACGAAACAAAACATAATATTATAAATCTTTTACTTATCTAATTATTTGTACAAGAAGTATAAGGCAACCGAGGACTATACCTTGGGTAACATACAGAGTATAATGTACTTTTTTGTGGTCGCGTTTTTAATTAAGCTGATTTCTTTTTAAATGTAGTGTCATTAGAAGATACACCCTGTAGAGTGAAATTCGAGCGGGATCTGTAGGTACACTTATTTTTAAATGTGAATTATTTTATGATTATTTTATTTTATATCTGTTTGTTTATAGTAATTATATCCAGTATGGATGTGTTCGACAGTAATGTACAATTTGTTCGGTGATTATCCTAAATTCACCTAATTATATTTTATTCGGGCATTGTTTACTCATGTTTGATATCATGTCAGGTATGATTACTACCTAAATCTAAGTTACATAATCAACAAGAGATTAATTTTATTACAATAAAAATATTTCAATGTAACTTCTTCATGTAACACAATTTATTTAAATTTTTCTTTTCGCCATTTTTTTACAATTATCGTATTCGATTATTGACTACAAAATATTTGGTTAAACGTGTTCTCTCTTGAATAGTAATGGATTTAATCGTACAAGAACACTAACTTAATTAGTTTAACCCTAAAATGTAACAACAACAAAGCAACAAAAAGCAATTTTTCCAAAAGGCAGTATTTTGTAGAAAAAAATCTGACGAAACTGTCGATCAGTCTTTGAGGCGATTATACAAATTCCCTTACGCTCCGGTGGAATGTCAATGGACTGTATTGCCTTGTACTTATCACCCTGTTAGCATTGTGTGACTATTACATTATATGTCATATCATAACATTCTTTCACACTCTCATAGGCTCGTATTCTGTAACGTGAATCAAGCTAACTAGCCTTTAAAAATATCTGTACACCTTGCTAGAATGCGTTTCCCCTCGCGCTACCCCGCACCTCACCCCGTTTTCACCTATCTAGTACCGTTGCCGACGCCAGCGCTTCGAGTGACGTCACTAAACCAGTTGCACAGATATTTGATAGATTAATATTTTCGGCGGCTTAAGTTTTATATTTCGTCTGACTCCAATTACAAATGCACCTTCCGCATTACTTAACCATTGATTTTTCGTTCAGAATATGGACCTTAGAGCATCTCTCCTGAATTAACTATAGCTATATCCAGGTATTTTATGTATATACAAACATATGTTACTCTCAGATAAACCAACCGACTTACCGACAATTTAGTTGTAAAGTTACAATTTCACAATAATTCAAACGTACATACGCGCACATACATCATTCAGTTGAGAAAACTTTTATAAGCTCAAACACTCCGCCCCAGTAAGGTAATAAGTACAGAGCGAAACATTAATAAATGAGCACGTCATTCGTAACACTAGTGACGCAAGGGCGATAATCGTTTACATCGTTATGCAAAATAGATTGTGACGTGCATCAAATCCGGTTTATTTTGTGTTGGTTTTAGTGCTCGACTGTCGAACTTTGTGTAGCTAACCATACTAAAGTATCTCCACGCGAACAGTAAAGTTATTTCGTCGATACCTACGATAGCTACGTCCAACCGAACTTCAGTGCCATCAAGTCTACCACGCTCTCGTAGGTTCATCTGGGCGTTGAATGGTGTGCATTGCTCTTTTACTACAGCCCACAGCGAAATGAGAGTAACAAAGGCAGCAATACACATCTTTTGCCTCTGTGATGTAGCAGACTTAACCTTCCGAGGTCCGTCTGTAAGTTCAATTGTTTCACAATAGTCTCTCAATTGCAGCTCAATATTAATTGCTGTTTGTTCTTGCACGTGACGGATATTGACAGCAAATGGATAGATTTTCATTCCACTATTGTTACACATTGAAAATAGCAAGTGAAAATGGAAACAGTGTCATACACTGCCAACAAACGTCACATTTGATATACCACTGTAATGGGAAATTGTGCATGACGTTCATTTGACAGATCGATATTGACGGTCCGGCGTCAATCTGTCAAATCAAATTTCTGTCACTAGTGTCATACTGCGATTGGAAGATATCTGAATCCAGTGAGTGAACCAAGCACTACTCAAGTATGTTTTACGTATGCATTGATTTTTCTTTCAGAACACCAGGGCCTAAAACGTTATGCAAAATTATCCATTACTATGTCGGGACCATATACATCTGTCGAGCACTATTCCCATCAGCAATGTTGTAAACGTGTAGTGGCGTACAGTGTTCTGTGTGATATGTCGTCGTCGTGGTGTTGTTGTGGTCCCGCGCTCGCGTGCGCGCGCTACGACACGGGCCGGCGCCGGACGAACGCGTCGCCGGACGGCGTCGTGTACGAACTCGGCACCGGTTTCTCCGACTCTGTGGTCTCGTAGTCGGCTACCGGCTGCGGATTGGAAATAAAGTCATGTTAGAAACGAATTGTAAAGTAGTATCAACGCGTGACAGTGAATAGAATAATCGTTGTCGGTATAGTAGAAGTCGGTACAGTAGAAGGAAATTCATACTCCGTCAGAGTTATGAATTAACTTATCAATGATTTATGAGATGTAAGAAATGTATTGTAGGTAATTAAATAAAGAAAATCTTAGTATTGAAATTGCTTTCAAGTTTTTTTTTTAATTAATGAGAACTTTGGTGTGAACTAGGCCTTATATTGCATGAATCTTGAGTAAATGTTCCAGTACATAGTTTTATTATAAAGATATACATAGGTAGCAAGGGTATGTTTAGACAAGGAGACCTTTCCTCCAGGATTGTTCAAACATTATTCGCTTACAAATGCATTACGCAATACAGTACATATTTCTCGAGAAAACAATATTTACATACATTTTCCATAAAAAAAAAACATGAACTCATAGTGTCAACGATTCATAGAACGACCGAGTACAAAGTTCTGTACTTACGACCAGATTAAGGTGGACTCTTCATAACAATAGAATACAAGTGCGAAAATTCCCTACCTACTTATATATGTATATGTCCACAAGGCAATGGTATTAACAGATTTAAGTACATACATAAACATTTTCAGTTACGCGGAAATCCACGGTAACAGACAGAACTAACATGCACTTTGATCTGTTTGATGGATGACATCACAGCAACTACAAGTAAGACATGAATTTGATAGGTAAATTACCTAGGTACCTTTTTTACTCAGAATGTTCGGCAAACATTTAAAGAAATCATAGATTATTGACAGCGGGAAGACAGATAGGCTACGGCGAATTTTTTTCTACTCGACTTGCGTAAATTAATCTAAGAGTGTATTATTATTAGTTCTGATATTTGAACATACATTTTTAGACTAAAGTTGATGTTTCCGCATCATCAGCGTTCAGAACAATCCAGCAAATCATTACCAGATAAAATAGTTTTTAGTTGTTTGTTTTCATTAAAACACCTAATATAATAACTTCAAGGGCGTCGACACTCGACCCAAACCTAAAAATAATCTCAACATATACTGTATTGAAAAGGTAAACGTACTTGCTGACGTCAAAAAAAAAATTGTGTGTTTGTTTGCGAAAAAAAATCACGTCATGAAAATAAAATTTGGACTAACAGCGGAATTTTTTTAAGGACATATTCAAGTCCATATCATACAAAACATGTTTTGCTGTTGAAAAAAAGTATGGCGGTAACGTTCGTAATAAAAGTATTTTCTATGAGGTAATTCATAACTATTTATATAACGAATATTGAAATGGGAAGAGTGTTTTGTCTAGCAATGGGTCACTGGAGATGCCACAAAAAATAATGAATATCGATTATCACGCGTAAATGTTAATGTATTCGTCAGCTATTACATAAAACTGCGCTTATGACCAATTTAACCCCCTTTACGTATAACGCAAGATGTTGAACTACACAATTGTTAGGTAATTCAGTTTGATCACCTGGAAATAATGGACGAAAGGATATTTTAAAATGAAGTGTATAGGTCAAATGTTAGTGGTCATGTTACTAATTGACTTCATTGAATCTTCACCGAATAAGAGTTTCCATTCTAAAACTATCTATTTTATAGATCGCTTGAGCCTGTATCGAGTTTGCAGATATTTGCAATGCGATGCGAATTCGCAGTTTTGTGTGGGAACTCTAAAATTTGGTGACCGTTTAAACATAGAGGGATAGTAGGTAAATGAAAACACGAGTTAGTATAAAAATATTACATAATACCAAAAAACCAAGGTAACAAATACGTGTCAGGATCCTAGTAGGTTGTGATGGGGTAGACAGAGACAATAGAGTACATTGCATGTATGTCCTTATATGAATGCACGGAACGTGTTTTGATGCGTTAATTAATAAGCGGTAACAAAAACCAATCAAAGATAGTATACAATCATCCATGCTAATTAACAATGCTATTGACTGTTTATGGAATGTCCACGATCCTCGTGTTAAACGCAAATACATACATTAGCATGGAACCGAGAGGAAAACTTTGCCGCTATAAGAATGTAGATTCGTACGTTATGTAGATAAGGACATTTCCTATGCTTAATGTCTTAAGTACCCGTGTAAAGGAAGTTTAGTGACAATTTAAAGTACAATATATCTTGTACATTATGTTATGAGAATAGAATTATAAAACAGGTAAAACTTGACGGCGATCATACATAGTGCTTCATAATTTGATTGTGTTGCTGTTAAAAACGAATAAACAAAACCAGTAGGAAACTTATACTTAAATGGTTTTTGTTTATTTCGTATTATTTTTGTCAAACTACACTGATGAAATGACAAGAACATAAATAGCATGTAAAGCAAAAAAAAATAATATGGTTTAAATTTATTATTTTTAAAGTTTAATTTAATTTGATTTATTGATATTGAATTATTTTTAGGGCATGACATTTTTGACGAACCTTGTAGCCGATATAAATCATCTGTAATCATCTGTATTTCATATTTTAAAATAGTTGAAAAAATAAATTATGTGTATGCAATATGGTTGACAAAATGAAGATTATTCTTATTCCAATAAGAACAGCGAAGTATAAATTAGTTCCGTTCCTTAACACTAGATGGCGTAATACGCCAGAATACAGTTACTGACAGTCAGTACATGGAACACTATGAAAAGCAACATTAGGATTCTGAATGATGAAATAAATGTAGTCCCACCAAAAACATTTTTTTTTAAATAAATATTTTACAACAACACACACATTGCCTTCATCCCATGTTAAGTAGCTAAAGCACTTGTGTTATGGAAAATCAGACAACGAAATATACTTACTTAAATACTTTTTTTTTCTTTTAAATACATACTTATATAAATAAAACACCCAGACACATCCAACAAGTACTTAAAATCTCATGACCTAAATACCTGCCAGCGGTGGGAATCGAACCCACGACCCTACGGAGCAGAGGCAGACATGCTGACCACTACACCAACGGGCCCGTCAAAATGTGTAAAATTACAGTTGGTTGTAATTTTTATGAAATGAATGTCTTTTAACGTGGACGCCACGTTGACTGGACAGTCTTGGCCAGTTCCAGGAATGCTACGATGAGCCAATACATTATTAGCAAATTCGAATGCTGAATCATGAAATAAATGTATTGAATATGCTTACTCACCATACATATACCGTTGTTAGGCAACACCCGGTGTATGGAGGAGCTGGACTTGGAGCCGGGTTTCGCGTACTTCTCTTTGTAGAAGTCGCTGAACAGGAAGAGGAACAGGAAGCCGTGGAGGGCGATGAACACGACGAACACACGCGGGTATTGACAAGACGGACGGAACAACACTTGCAGTTGATGCGTGAAGATCATTATGAACTGCACCTGTGGGTGAAAGAGATAACAATATTAGTCACGCCTCTGCTTAAATGGGACTAAGTAATAAAAAGTTAAAAATAGAGAGCAATCGTTGATAAGTGGGGTCGTTATCACTCCCGAATATTTTTTGTAGCGACTGAACATTTCATTCGCTTTTACAGCTCAACTATAAAATAATGCGTTGAATTTCCTACATAACTAGGTACCTACGAAAGAATTTCGTAAACAGAAGGTAATGACATTTTCCTTGAAGTCTTAATTGTCATATCGCATCTCCATAAGTCTATCATATCAATCACAATCATAGACAATAGGCAAATGCAATATCATATAAACAACGTTATTGTATGTAAATGGTTAAAAAAACGTGCTATTTAAAATTAAAGACAATTGTTTAGTACGATTTTTTGGAATATTAATAAAAAAAAATCATTACCTAAAGAGGAATTTTAAACATTTTCTTTTATGATAGAGGTCACTAGTTACACTACTACTACACTACTAGTTTGTGTGTCGATTGTCAATCAGACGCTTACAGCTAAATACGACACTTCTACGAATAATTCTTTCAATATTGATTGAAGTTGTTGCAAGAATTTTCGGTCAAAAGGGGTTTGATTGATGATCGATATAGATCACCGCCACATAGCGCCATCTTTTGAGAAAATAGCAAAACTAATTTTAAAAAAAAGCCGCATTGACGTATAGATTGGATACCAAATCAACTATACTGACGTAGTTGCATTGCCCTGGAATTGTGGCTACCAACTATGTGTATTGCTGGTTTTGTTACTCGATTTCCCTGTTTTACTAAAATAACGATGCACATCTTTTTTTTTGCTGCGATACAAGAGTGTAGCCTACCACCTACTTAGCCCCCAGTTTGTAAGTATTTTACGTACATTTGACAGGCTTTTAGGACCTTCACAAGCAGTGTAGTAGCGCCGTTCTAACTTTATGAATACCACGATAAATGTCCAACACAATACAAGTACCTATCAGCCTTATGTGCCTACTGGCAATTGACAAACCCACAAAGTGGAAATTTATGTTTATCAGAAGCCACAGATGTCCGTGAATTAGAAATAAACATATTTCTTTTATTATGTACAATAATAGTTGTAGATTTATGTATTTTCCAGTTTGCGGTATGGAAATGGTTGGTATGACGGCAATAGTTTTGTCTAATGCATTTTGCCAGAGCAGTCACAGAGTACAGGACAACGTGGCGCCATCTAGTAGAGTCCCTTTGAATCACTGGGGTACTATAGGACTTAGTTAGTTGGTAATGCATATTAACCCATTCTGTGATTAAAGTTTAATTGCTACCTTTAGGTATTTATTAACAATTAGTGGGTGTTAGTAGGTTTTTAGATATAGCTGATTAATTTTACGGTTGAAAACTAAAAATAGTGGAATATTTTGATATGATTTTCCTGCCAATTTTACCTCCTTTGTTAGGTCATTAATTTTTGACAAAGTAACAAGAGTTGCCAATAAAAGAGCCATCCTTCAAAATACCTTTGTTTCTCGTAATGTCAAGATCGACATACATATATGTACATACCATTTGGAAGACAGTGAGGTATCTCTTCCACCACAGGTACTTGTGGTAGCGCGGCCCCATAGCGGACACCATGTAGTAGATGTACAACACGATGTGAACAAATGTGTTCAGGAGCGCAAAGAACGTTGAGTGACCACCTGTAAGAGAAAACATCATTCAAATTTTATTTATGTACCGCGCGTTGTTACTAGCATTTTTTCGTTCCCGTGGGTTATATATATTGGGATAATATTAATAATGTTATTTAGTCTTCCTAGATAAATTATCTATTCAACACAAAAATATTTTTTCAATTCGAACCAGTAGTACCTGAGATTAGCGCGTTCAAACAAAAAAACTCTTCAGTTTTATAATATTAATATAGATTTACTGTACAGAAGTTGCATAAAATAAATTATAAACCATCATTTGCGCTGGGCACTTCTGAAACAAGAACCAGGCTTGGGCATAGTGTCTCTTTTACAGAAACATTATTAGAACGAGACAAACCTTGGTAATGGTCAATGAACACAGGAGGGAAATTATTACAATCTCAACTATTTTTCTATGCAAGCTTCTATAATCGTGTTTACCTATTATATGCCCAATACAGCATACTCTAGCCTTAATTTAAACTAAAGTCGATACTATTTTTTATACAATCGATTGAACCAAGCTTAAGCGAATACAAATTTATTATCATAAACAAGTAAATATAACAAACGCCAATAACACATTTACTAAGTATTAAACTATGTTCTATAATTAACTGTGACTTTTCCGGTTAGTGACTTTTCCGTTTCCTGATAAAGATCAAATCGGCCAATTAAACTATAAAACAAGTTTAACTATTTTACTATGTATAATTATTTATCGTACATTGTTGTGACTTGACTGCTTTAGGGAATCCCAACATATCGGTTTTAAAACGAGTTTTAACGTTGAACGTTAAGAGATATTGTTTTTGCCGTGTCGATGGAAAAAAAAATGTAATGAAAAATACTTGTGGCTGTTTATACCTGTTGTTCACCAACGTTATAACAATATTGGCCAAGGTTGGGATTTGATTGTGACAGAATAATAAAGTACTTATCTGATCTTGTCCGTTTTTCTCCTATTGTTTTCTTTCATCATAATCGTACAAAAATATGTTTCTAATGTTCACAATCAGGCTTTTCCAACCCTAGGCAGATACAATATATAAATTTCGTTCACTTTAGGTATATTTCAATATTATTATATTAACTGTATTGTAGGTTTATTGTTGTAGTTACTGCACTGTTAGTTATTGTTCAATTAACCTAAGATAATAGTCTATAAACACGAGCAATCATCATTTTCCTGCCCTTATCCCACACTAGGTGGGGTCGGCGCAACACGTTTCTTTTCGCCATTCATCTCTATCATTCGTCATCTCTGCCGTTACACCTTTCACGCACATATCATTTTTCACACAGTCCATCCATACCTTCTTTGGTCTCCCTCTTCCCTCGTATCCTTCCACATTCATCACTTTCCTTGTTACATGGTTTTCATCCCTCTCTAAACACGAGCAATGTTATGCTCAAATGGTAACTCTGCCATATATTTACTCTTGTGTAAAAAGATGATAGTAACAACAAAGTTATGCAGTAAACATCTTTTTTTTTCACTCCTCACATTTAAATTAATCTTTAAAGGCGTGTTGAAAATTGTAATTGGCTCACTCACCAGGGGCAAACTTCATGCCCATCCAAACGGAGAACGGCATGATGCCGTGATGGATGACGTGCAGCGTCGACACCTGGTTGTTCTTCTTGCGGAGTATGAAGAATAGAGTGTCGAAGAACTCTGTGAACTTGCTGAAGTAGTACCACCAGCAAGTGTTGGCCATCTGATGAGGGAAAGAGACAAAACATAAATATTTATTCTTCACGCCTTTTATTACCAAAGCTGGGAAAATGTAGGCTTTACTACTAGGCACTTGTAGGTACATTTAAGCCGAAGTCGTCTGTTTCTATAGACCCCTTCATGTAATCTTACCATTGTCAATTTAACATTTGTAATGTACAGTGTGCAATAAAGCGTATATTCATAAATTAATTCATTATATTTCGTGAGTCTCTTCAGACAATGAGACAGAAAGGTGTGTGAACACTAAAACGCGATAATCCGAGAGAAAAGGCTTTGTTCAAATCACGGATAAAGATTTTTACCTTCACCGTGATTTGATCAAAGCCTGTCCTTTCGGATTCAAATGTACGTATGTATGTATTTACGTATTCATGTGGATACATAAAATTTTCAAAACATCTTCTGTTTACTGACTGAACTCCCGTTAATATTGCTTGGTGGGATTTATTTAACCACGATTGATATTATAGTCTGAAATTCCGTGTTATGATGTAGAAAGTGGAAACTATGTAGGTAGCATCTACTACTTAGGTTTACGGTGTGACCTACGCTTGACCCACACGTAGGTCCCACGTTTTGTAATCAGAATCACGGATGTAACTTGACCTAAGTTACCATAGCAGAAATTTGGAAACATGGAAAGAATCGAGTTTTATATTCTTAATTTATTTCGTTTAGGGTTACCAGCTCGACGACCTGGAAAGTCCGTTGTTGAGTACAATTATTTACGTCATCAGGTATATTTATCTGTTGAACCATAATACCACAAAACAATATTCATTAATTGTACCTTCAGAAAACCCAGCCTAATCTTTTTATAGCGTACTACCAACGTCATAGGTTCATGTTTAAATGAACATTATCATTTTTAAAAAGGACCGGTCACTGGCCTGACCATCCTTACCTACGTCAGAGTAATCGTGATGTGCCAAAAACCAAACAGGACTCTAATGTCAATAAGGTTTAGGTTTGTACAAAAAAAACCTCTACAGATAATAATTTATGCTAATGTTTGTGTTTAGTTGCGTCCTGGTTATAATTATTATACGTATTTGGCTATTTATTCGAAACCGAATGGTCATTATTTATTGTACGGAAACGTAGTGCTAACGTAGTATTCGATAATAATGATGCTAATAATTATTTTTAAAATTAACACGTTTAAAGTACAGAATACGTTACAGTTCTTTGTATTAATGCAAGTCACTCAGTCATTCGTTATTTCTGCTGTAAAATTGAGAAAACTTAGAAACCTGATGAACAAATCTGTGGTTATTGTCACTCCAATTGATATCAGTAGTTTATACGTTCGAAGTTCGATTACAAACCTGTAAATTGATACATGAAGTCTTAGATCTTATGTACCGTATATTATGCTCTTGAAGGAAAATATTTGTAAGAAATTCACCATACAAAAATATACTGAGTGTAAAAAGACCCCGAGCAATGGTCTTAGAAACGTTGTTGGGATCGTCAATACTTTTACTATGCGGAAATGCGGGGAAATGAAAAAAAATATTCACCTCCATACAAAATGACAACTCCCGACATTATGTCGTCTATTTTGTATGGAGACGAATGTTGATGTTCGAGCCACGATAACGTTTATAACATAATTGCTCGGAGTCTTTTTACACTCAGTATGGAAAAACTAAACTTCCAAGTCGCGTTTAAATTAGTAAAATGCGTAGCAGGAGTACCTCTCCAGGGCATTAAAGACCTAAGTAGGTGTAGTTTACAAAAGAAATTGCGGAATATGTCCAAATCGATACACATCGCATGCTGTTTATAGAATATTCAACGTTTGCCCTACAAACATTGCAATTTCAATTGCACAAATGAACTTTAGACCCGGTTACGCGAACGCCAGTACACATCATAACACAACACTGTCATGTCTATCCAATGTCGTTTAAAGGTTTAATCTACACTACTGGGCAGGACAATTATCCTTTACATAGCTATCATCTCGTAAGACCAAGTCATAGAAAAGTAAAGGATTTTGATAATGCTGTTTTTTTTTTTTACTTTTAAGTGTAAAAGTTTGTATTGCATGTACTTAGGACCCCGAGCAGTCTTAGAAACGTTGTTGGGCTTGTCAATATAAGCAACTTTTACTATGACGACAATTCCGGAAAAAGCAAAAAAAGATTTTTCATCTCCATACAAAATAGACAAATGATTGCCTCGGGAGTTGAGATTTTTTACCATTGCTCGGGGTTCTTTTACACTGTATAGGTACAAGGTTAAATTAAAATATCGAGTCTCGCCAATGTTCTTAACTTAACGTTGTATATTTAACTCTTGTAAATACATACATAATGTCGGTCAACGCATAAAGCTTTCATAACGTTTTAGAACCTATAAGATATTATCCAACCAATATACATATGTACGCTAAATTATTGTTGGTAGTACAGGAAGATAATGAAATTGAACAAAATTGTGTAATTCTATCGAAATGCGTGTGCATGAAGAGTTATTTACTAAGTATAAACGTACAGAATATTCGAATTAGGGGAGAACTGGAACTACAAAAAGTGGCACTAAGGGTCAGTTAACACTTAAAGCTGGAGGTCATCTGGCACTATGACCTGCCAAATGACCTCCAGCTTTACAAAAAAGTGTGTTCTGGCCCTTAAGTGTCACTTGTTGTAGTGCCAGTTGTCCCCTAACTCGAATATTCATGCATTATTGAGAACAACAACATAAGTCTTGCATTCCCTTTTCCTGTTTATCGATCCTACAACCAAGTTACAAGTCAACGACCCTCTCCGTTAACATTTAAACAAGCCCGAAGCGTAATCTTATCTAAGCTCTGAAAAAATATGTTAAAAAAAAAGAAACATGTGACAGTTCCCGCGCTACATATCGATGTCGCAAACCTATGAGATGGTACAAGATGGTTGCATCACAGTTAGTATTGGGTGGAAGACGCGACCGCCGCCGCCTCTGCCACCGTCGTCACCGTTGGCTTAAGCAATCGCGGGACAAACTCCGTAGACAATAATAAAAAAAATAGTTATGTCATCCGCTAATCAACGGCTTCGCTAATTATTTGTGTTACTCATAAACACTGGCGATAAATGAATGGGCCAGATGACATAAAAGGTGTGAAAATTCGTTTGTGGAACGCTAAACGTTCGTCGGCCGTCAATCTCTTTTGATGTGTTTATCAACAAGTCATCGGCGCTGTCGGTTTGCCGTTTGTTATACTAACCAGGTACAGCGCGGCCGTGAAGAAATGTCCGTTTTATTGTTGATCGTATTATCAAATGTGTGGAAAGTGGTCTAGTTGCTCCAACTGCTCACTAGAGGCGCTGATGTTGTACACATTTTAATTCAATTTAATATACGCAACATAAAAATGGCAAATATATTTCAAATACATTTCATGCGCTTTCACTAAACATTAATATTAAAACATCTTATTAGTCGACATAGCGCACATTTTTTCATGGTGGATTGCATGGTGAAAGTGGAAAAAGGTCACGTTTGATTTTGTTTTAACAACCTAAGGATGACTGCTAATTAATTAAACATTTAGTACCAGTACCAGCTTAAGAAAGCTGGTAGTTAAAATGTTTGTAATCAAAACGTTGACGCTGGTGTGAATATAGATACCAACCACACTGTTAATAAGCCGCTGTTGGAGGTCTGACAAACGTGTAATTTGTATGCGATATACGATACATTTGGTATAAATTGACATGCGTCAAAAAGCTAATGAACGTTTTACCTTTATATTCGTACAACTGCGTAGCCCGTATTTTGAAAGACGCATTTTTTCTCTATTTGACACATTCCATTAGAGTCCGAGAAAGTATAAAATTGACTTGAGTAGCGCTTCGTTCAGGTTTCAGAATATGGGCCTTAAGACATTTCGTTTTCGTGTAAGCGGTTCTTAGCAGTTACATTTAGGAATCTTACTAAATGTACTTAAATACGCTTTACGAGCGATTTACTCGCAGATGTAAAATAATCCTTCATGTGTCAGAATGTTTTCACACCTACCGGAACAACTATGGCTTCGACTTACCAAATTGTAAGGTGTAAGTAGATACTTCTGTAATCTTTTAAGGACTATTTAGATCCGTTTATTCCCACTTGTTCCTTTTTGGAACAAAAGTGTCAATGTTCCTTCAAAAATGAACTGTTTAGCACTTTCTACTTACAACATTTTATTGAAAAAAAATATAGGTAGTTTTATTAGTCGTATTGAATTTTGTGACAGCTAAATAATACTAAATTGTCATCTACTCTGACCTGGACGTCGAACCCGGATCTAATAACATATTCTGCACACAGAGCACAATACTTATTTGGCAACGCGCATTTTTCGACTTCTTATTTACTTTCCAATTAGTTGATATAACAACCTGTCTTTGTCTCAAACAAAAACTTCTAGACATGTTTCGATATTATTCCACCGTTATATTATAACAGCAACAGAATGCAATAGTATAGGCCCATATTTTATCACGAAATTCCCACGCGAATAGATTGAAACTTGAGTAAAACCGCGCGGCACAGCTTGTACAGTATAAAAGACTATCGCTCATTTTCTGTGAACACTCAGGGCATCCACTTTACACGCACCAATATGAAGCAAATATGACCTTCATCAAATTTCAATTACACTGCTGTTTCATGTTCATGTTTAGAAATTCAGGTTAATATGTTACGCACACGACTTCCACGGAAGGATGAAGTATTTCTGCGTTTTTTTTTCGCCGATCCCATTTCAACTTTTGAACAAAAAAAAAAAAAGTACCTACCTGTTTAGCAACAATACTGGTCGATCGAGTTTTCCTTGTGTGATTATCGTATGTTAGTATGCGGTTCAGGATTAGTACAGTGCGTTCATGTCGTAAAGTGAACGTGTCTATTTTTGACTAGTTCTTTTTAAAGTGCTCGGTCTTTTGGATGTTGGAGGTAAACAGCGTTGTAGATAGAGCTCCTTTATTACTAATGTGTGGCGGAAGTTTTAAGCTAAGGCGTCTCTCACGTGACGCGTTGTGCGGCACGTCGGACATCCCAAACATATTGAATTAATAGACCATCAAAAGCGATGCCTAATGTATATGTACTAACTTTGTCTATTACCTATGCTCACTGATGTTTGTCCTAGGGAAATTGAACCTTGATACTATTAGAAAAGTAGGTGTTTTGTCTTGCGCTGTTACTCGCGGCTGATTAACATTATACTTTTCCCGTGAAAACAGTAAATTATATAGAAATATGAAACATTTATAGCCTACTAGTTGTCCCCGCAGTGCTAACCCACTCAAAATGTAGAGATTACCGAGGGAATTTTAGGATAAGACATAGCCAGATTAATTCTACTGCCTCTAAGAATATGTGAACAAATTTAATAATAGTTTTCACAATAAACAAACTTAAATTTGTTTGTTTTATTAGTAGAAATATCAGTACTACTGCTGCTGTAAACAATGCTGCAACGTTCATCCTTCATCAAAATCTTTTCCGAACTTTTTTGACAGAAAGAAAGAGGAACTTACTTTGCAAAGTGCGACAGACATATTTGGCAACACAATTATAAAAAAAAACAAAACAGTTTGACTCGCTCACTGTACCGATTTGCAAGTATTTTCCTTCGATTATTATTGTTCACGGAACGTAGTTACGCAGGTACGTACATATCACAAGCGCATTGCATCTAATAGTTAATTGTATGTCCGCGTAAGTCACTATTAAAGGTAACTTGTATCAACAGTGTTTCTTTGACATTTAGTGACAAGTCGTACAAGTCGTTTGTACAAACCGGAAAACAGATAAACAAGTAAGTACAGTTTTTTTTCCAGAACTGCCAAGAATCAGGTCTACCGTCCTAAGTTTGTAACTCATATTGAATGTATTTAAACAATAAAGTTTTTGAATTTGAATTTAGTGACATAACTGTCACCATACCTTATACTCTATAATATTAAAATGAATCGCAAAACGTATTGGTAAGCGCATAACTCCGGAACGGCTGGACCGATTTCGCCAATTCTTTTTTGTTGTTGTGCTTATTAATGACAGCAAAAGGTTCTTGTGAAAGAAGCTAATTGACATCCGCTACTGGACACAGGCCACCCTGGAGGTTATACTAATTTTATAGTTAAGATACGACAGGACGTCTGTCCAATAGCAGTGTAAAATTCGTTTTTGGAAATCAGATAACAGATAAACAAGTACAGTACATTATCTTCTAGAATATACTAGACAGTGGTCTAATTAAAAATATCGTACTTCTATCTCAGAAATTTAGTCACCATAGGACATAAATATCAATAGACAATCTGTCAAATACATTCTAAAAGCTAATGAACTGTAATTACATTAATCCGTTGGAAAACATCCACAAACATGTCAAGTGCCTAATCCATTAATACTAATGACAAAAAGATTGAATATAAATCCATTGTTGACATAAACGATCGTGTATTATGATGCGATAGGAAACTACGTGTAGGCTTCTTGCGTCAAATCTATTTTGCCTCGGATATAATCGATACGGACATTATCTATTGTTGTGATACTTGAATTGATTGATTGCTTAATATGACTGTTGCAGACGAGGCAAGACAGATAGATAGTGTAAAAAAATCGAACATTTGACCGATTTTTTCTTGACTGTCGATTGTAATCTATACTATCGATCCTGAAATACAATTTTAAGCCGAAGTCTGTTTTTGTGACCATACATTCCTTTTCACGGGATGAACGAGACAGATAGATAGTGTAAAAAAAACGAACATGAAACAGATATTTTCTTGTCTGTTGATTGTAACCTATCTTGTATATATTACATGATTCTGAAATACCATTTGAGCCGAAGTCAAGTGCTTCTGTGGCCATACATTCTTTTCACAGGATGTCACCTAATGAGTATATTTTCACAGACAATTCGTCCCTTTCCTCTTCATACCATCCCAATTAGCTGATCGAGTTTATATGGAGAGGTTTAATGACATTTATTTTTGTTTCAGGAGACTGGGACCTCCTGAAATGCAGTCCAGGAGGATGAGAGAGATTGTAGACATCCGCTAAAATGTGTATTTCCGAATCACCCTGTATTTATAGTTCATCAACCGCCACCAAGGTCAATGTCTTTTATTATGTCACATGATAGAGATTTCAAATTCCATAGTATTAGAAACAAAATTCAAAACGATGAAATAATGTTTAGCACCTGGAGGTCAAAAGGTTAAGCTCGGTCACTAAACGACCTCTAAGCAATAACGTTCGTGGGTCTTTTAAGAATATTACAGGTTGGTCGAGACATATTTTGTCCAACTTAAACATTACTCACCCTCATTGCCAATGGGCTTCTGGAATAGTCGACCAGTTGGCACGTGAAGTTGTAGTGGCCCCACCAGCCACTCATCAGGTACTGCAAGAGAAGATTCATTTTTAAAATACTTTCAAACATACATAAACTGGCATCATTTTGTATTTATCTTGAGAGAGATGTTGTGTCCTAGGTAACTGTGCTTTTTATACGTAACTAGTAGGCGCCCCGCGATTTCATTCGCGCAGTTTCAGTATTCATTTCTATTAAAAGTACTACCACCAAGTTTTAAAATCATAACTCTAAAATTAACACGTTGTTTAACCCCACAATTTAAAAAAATCAAAGAGTCAAGGGTTTGGGCTGGGAGTTCATGAGTCAGTGATGTCAGTCAGTCAAACGCTTGTTCATAGTGATTAAAAAAAAAACTTTCTACCGTTATCGAAATATCACTATTATATTTTTCTATCTGGATGTGATAAGCCGACAATAAATCACAGTGGCGTGCAATTGGAGATTATCTTCTGTCCAGAAATGGACGAATAAGTATAGACTGAAGATGAATATATTTTCTATCTCGGTTAATAAGGTCCCTTTATATTTAGACTAATATATAGACTCTAGCATATATTTACACTCGTGTAAAAAGATAAAATGTAAGAACAAACTACTGCAATAAAATATCTTTTTTTGTAGAATTATGCAAGTTTGTTTTATATTCTAACTATGCGATATAGAAATACCTATCATTGATATATATCAAAGTCATAAAAAGGTATATCAGTATAGATCGAGTATCAATAAACACGAACTAGGTACTTAAACCGTCGTAAAAGGGCATGCAGTCCTTCAAAATAAAACCTTATCGAGATTATGTTCAAGGTATATTTTACAAAAACGTGTTATATTAATTACCTATACCTGCAGTCGGAGCACGGGCGTCAAGAAAGACACGACATAGAACAAATACGCGCTGTGATTGGCTGCTATGTCACACAACGTGCGACTCAGCTTGTTTCAACTAATCACAGCGCGTTATATGTCTTATCACATCTTTCTTGGAGCGCTGTGCTAGGGTGGCTGGGAGCCATATCTCGAAGTATTTTAATTATTGTTATATTGTTTAAACTTTCCACCCTAAATGTCTTATAAATGAGATTGATGGCATTAGACAAATGATTTTGAAGTTTATGATAATCAGTTCAGAATTCGTAATCGTGAATACAAATCAATCTTCCTCGGTCGAAAGGTTAAATTGTGCGACAATGACAGCGTTATATTTCATCTAGCGCTATCCCTGTTACACACCAAACAATATTACTTCAAAACGCCATAACCCAAACTGATGTGGGATGTTAATAGGATGCATCAGCTGCCTTACTTACTGGCATTTCGTAGGAGCCGACTATGGGATCTGGAGGAAGATTACAGACATGTGTCTGACATATCGCGGTGGGATATCCATAACTGATTTCTCCAAATACACCATAACGTTTTACACATAACGATGGTCCCAATTAAAAATGTCGATAGTGCAATTTTAGGAATATGTAATAGTGTACTTGTCTTCACCGTTAGATTGGCGATATTAAGATCTATAAACTTATACGTACGTTATACATCACGTACCAAAGATTGTAAGCTGTTGTACATTTGAAGTATGTACCACAATTAGTTTAGTTCTAATATCCAAAACTATCTTCTCTCCTGAACATGTTCTGTTTTGTAGATCCGACTTTCTTAATAGGGACCATCGATATGTGTTAGGCCTCTCCAATGCCTATGGCCTATGTCCAGCAGTGGACAAGTATGGGCTGATGATGATGATGATGATGATATGTGTTAAACTTTATGGTATATTTAGAGAAATCAGTTATGGATACCCTACCGCTGACGAGAACAAGGGGGTGGTTATGTGGAACTCGCACTCACTAAAACCCCACGGTGACCACTTGCGCTTTATTTCCAGGCACCCCGAAACAACCTGAGTTACTTCATCTAAAGATGGTACGGCCCCTGAATGCGATAAGTAAGCGATAATGCCCATTATGTCCTTACATACTCCCAACATTGTAAGTACCACAATGTATTGCATACAAGGTCCTAGCATATACTAATTAAGAGATTTCATACAAACGAATGAACTACGAACCGACTTTAATGACCCAACTCTACGTAAAGTTTATCATCAGTAATTTACAACAAGTACTTGTGTGTGGTATTAAAATGACTACCATATTATTTATTAGAATTACATTTCCATTGGTCGCTGTGTTTATTCAAACATGTCCACTCGTACAATGCACGGACACGCGACACTGCCGCGCCGCCGTTTGGAATTCCAAGCGGGGAAAAATCAATACGTCACAAACAATTCTGTTGACTTTTTATCTGACTTCAGAAAAGGAGGTGGTTTTTGTAATTTTCTTTTTTTTATGGTTGTTACCCAAGAAATGTTGACTGGGTGAACGGATTTGAATGGCCCGTGTGGGCCCATTGAATATTTTTTTTTTCAGTTCTAACCTGCCCACCTAGCAAAGCGCTCCAAGAAAGAAATGACCAGGCATTGCGATTGGTTAAAACAAACTAAGTCGGCAAATGTATGACATAGCAGCCAATCACAGCCCGTATCTGTTCCATGTCTTGTTTTTCTTGACACGCGTGCTAGGACTACAGGATGGAATTCACGACAAAACTATTCAAGTGTTGTTTATTTACTGGATGAAGTCAGTCCTTTCTTTTAACGTTATTAACAATTATTATGTACGTAGGAAACGGCACTATTCTCCTACTTCCCGCGACTACAATTCCAATTGACCCAAAGAGCATTCAACAGACATCCTTACCATTTGAAGTTAAATGACCCGGCTACAAGGTAGCATCAATTCAGTTACAGCTTCTTTCCGGTTATCACAAGTTACTACAAGGTACAGGACTGTGAGAGCGAAACTCTTTTTCAAGTGTTAAAACTCTGTAACATGTTGATAGCCGGATGTGTTTAGCTCCCACCGTCCTTGACTGTACAAGGTTCGTGATTACGCGTAACTGATTTAACACTAGGGTGATGTAGAGGCACACCCCTATTTAATGTGATTGGACAAACCGCGTCACGCCAAGTCCCTAACCACGCTCAAAAACAACCCCAATTGTTCCCTACCTACGAAGAAATCAAGTTATTTACTAGCTAATGGTGTAATCTATTTAAAAGGTTTGATGTGATCCTACACTAAGGAACTCTACAATAATAATAGATCCTACGACCGTACCGTCCTAGAGACTATTGGAATAACCACTGGGCCTATGACAATATGATCAAATATTCATAGGAAAAAATCAAACAAGGATACAAAAAGACTCTTACTCTACAGATAATGTAGCATAAGTAACTTTATTCACTTGTGATAGAGTTCAAAACAGATCAACAACTACCTACATATTTGGTTCAAGAAATTAATAACTTACACAGTTCAAAAAACTCTTCCATCAGACAAGTGGCTTATTTGTCTTTTAATTCGTATAATCTTGGCTTCAGTGCAGTAAAGGCGGTAAACAAAAACATATAAAAAAACAAATAGCAATAAAAATGGTTGTAGAAAAAGAAATCCCTCGGTAGCTCTACAAATATTTATGGATTAATACAGCTGATGATACTGGCACAGATGCAATGCAATATTTATTCAGAGACTATTCTTTAGATCAAGTAGTGGAAAAACACAATAAAGATTAACAACACTTTATCACGTAATTCGACTGTTAGCTAAAAAAATCTTGGATCAATAACGAGTGATGATAGTACAGTAAAAAATATTGACACATTTATACTGTTTCCATAAATTGTTCCTGCTAGTTCGTTCATGTAAAAGTTTAAAAAACTGTTTCGCATACACCTAAATTGTATAGTTAACTGTATGCCTATTATGCATAAATGTACGTAAATACCGTCATTGAATATTGAGCATTTCTCATGGGCTTATTTGAGCGAGGTATAGAAGGTTTTTTGCCTAGCTAAAAAAATAATCACGTATAAGTTATTTTAACTTAAATACCTCCGGGAAAAAACGCAAGAGGCAGAAAGCCAGTATGGACCTATTAAGTTACCGGTCACAACTATATAATTTGCAGGGTAAAAATGTTTTTAATATAATTATAATTACAACAATATAACTATTTTAGACTGTGAGAAGACAAGTCTGGAAATCCCGAAACAAAAAGTACAAATTACTGTACTCCTACTATGTAATTGGAATAAGTGCTAAAATAAATAAGTTATTTTAAGTGAAGGAATATTATACTGTAAAGTACTATATAAGTGCACGTTACAAACTAGGACCAGTTTCATTATATCTTTTTTTTATATCGATCAATCTCCCTGTATTAAACCAGTTGATTGATAAACAATGTGAAGTGCCTATTTTAATAACATTAGATAACGTCTTTCAACGTATCACTTCAGTCACATTTGAGGAGTTTTCTAAAAAAAAAAACAATCTGTCAAATATAGGTGATAAGGAAAGAGGTGCAACTACTTTACTCTATGATCGTTCGTCTTAGTACTCGTTCTTAGTTGTTCTGTTTATTTAATTTTTTTATTAAGATAGACTCGAATAAATAAGAAATGTATAATATAATTACCTCGTAGAATATCCACGTACTGAAGATTGTTTGAGCTAAGTTGTAAACTACTAGGACGTTGCGCAGCTCCAGTGCTTTCCTATTAGCCATGAGCCTTGGCCCAACAGCCTTGGACAATATGGCGTAGGTAACACAGATGGCCAACGTCGGCAGCGGCGAGGACATCATCGCCCAGTCCTTCACCCTGGGATCTGTGGAAGAGGTGAAATAATGTCAAGACAAGGCCATGTAGGTATGTATGATTGCTTTTCAAGACAACACTTAAGGGTCCGTTCATCCGACATTTTGTTTTCGTTTAAAGGTTTCGCTTCTAATAAATCAAATTTTAATTGATGGGCTGGGCTCATGTGTGACAGTGATTTACAACTAAATATGTTTTCTAGTGATACTGTTTTGATGTGAACTATAAAGAATTGAAGATTTTTCTGATTTTTAACGGTAAATGATGAAATGACAGTGAAAGGGATTATCTATTCTTATCCTAATTCATCATCAGTGAAGACAGTTAAGAATTACCCTGAAAATCATTAACCCACATGCGAAAACCCACGCGTTTCTGATTTCCTGGCGCTCGAATGGTAATATACCTCTACAAAACTTGATATTCATCAGAACTATCTATTACTGGTTCCACAGTTTTTTTCATGATTATACTACTCAAAACAGAATCAACATCAAGAACGCTCGGATCGCGTGAATATTATTAATATCTATGACATAATCCCGAACAATAAATACCACAAGGGCTCTTGTAACAAACTATGTAAATATCAAGACAGGTCTAAATAAACACAGCATCATGACCAACTCAAAGGTAAATCGCGTGTTAATAGCTATCGAAGGTAAAGGGGAAACAATTATCACAAACAACCAAGAGCCTAGCCTTTCAATTATTTTTCATCTAATTGTATATATAATGGATAGGACCAAATCTGCTTGCATTTTTTATTTCTTTACTTTGCAGTAAATATTTACTGCATGGACAGTTTCCACACTGCGACAATGTTGGCTACTAGTATTTTAAGAAAACACTACAACTTAACGAAGAAATTACCTACAAAAATACATGTTACAGAAGGATATTTTCCCCCTGTACACATAATTAAATCAGCTACTTACACGGATAAAAAATAGTACGTCGGCGAGCGGCCTCAATGTGAACACGTGCAATGCTCTATCGAAATATTACGTTACGATCATTAACGTCGTCGCGTCGGTCAGTATTTATCGACCTTTAACAACTTAGCCCCTAGGCGTAATGCAGTAATGATACTTTTTACGTAGATAGATTTGTTTTTTTTTTCTACCAGTGTGAAAGCGTTTTTTACTGGTTCGACGATATCGAGTAGTTACAAAAGTAGCTAGTGTCCAATGTGTAAAATCGTCCAATAATCGTTACGAATGTTTGGGCCGCATTCTACTGAAAACAATAATCACAACTCAAGTGTCGCTTGATCAAAGTTTGTCTCTTTTACACAAACACGATTAGAAAGAAAATAAACTTCTTTAGGGTAGTTTTAGAATACAGACTGTAACGTCGCTTCCGTCACTGTAGGTATAACCACCTGTATAGATTTAGCCCTCAGGTCATTGGACCATTAACGAAACTTTTTATGTAGACACCATACCATACGTCATTCGGTTTTTTCTACGAGTATCTACATAATCAACCTGTTAGATTTTTAAGTACTTGATTATTGTTTACAGTGATACGATAGGTGTATTTCACCTGTGACCTGTAATTATTATCATAAGGTATGAATTACAAAATGACACTAGGTTTAAAGGTCTCGTAATGGAAACAAGACAATCATCCCTAATTAGTTAACTATAATTAAGGTATTTGTAGGAAAACTGATTGTGTGATTAATTCTACTTATAGTGAAAAAACTCTGCAAAATAGTGGTAGAATATTAAACCCTCTGCATTGTTGACGTACATGATCGATATCTGAGCAAGCACTTATCTATGGAAAAACAACATGGGGCCATTTAATAATGAATAAATTAATACCTACGTAGTGGAATTGTGATTTTCATTTAATTCTAAAAAAGGTTAAATGCTAAATTGGATGTACTACTTCATTAACAAAAATCTATATATATAAAACAAAGACGGGTTTGTTACAAGACTTACAAATCAAGAGCGATTCAACTGATTTGGCTGAAAATTTGTGGGGAAGTAGCTTAGAACCAGGAAAAGGACGAAGGATACTTTTTATCCCGATCCTGTGGGACGCGTCGCTATATAGAGGTTATAGTTTGTATGAAATACTGAAACTACGCGAATGAAAACGCAGGGCGTCCACTAGTAATAAATAAAACTTACTAACCACACAATAAAACATCTTCCACGGCTTGGGAATTTCGGCATAAAATAAAGCCTATTAGAAAACACCGTGCGGAAATCTGCATACCGAAAGATGTGTAAAGCAGATGTGCCCTGTAGCAGCTATAGGCTCAGAATTTATAACATAGTTATGTACTTAAACTAGTGCAATGATTCATATTAAAACCAACACAAAAGCAAACGACTGAAGCCAAGCATAAATCTTTTGAAATAAAGTACATTAGTTAGGTAGTAGGCAGGCAATTACAAAATGTATAAATACGGTTTGACACGAAAGTCTGCGGTCGCGGGGCGGGATTATTGCGTCAATGCTCGGGGATGGCGCCGCTACCAACAATTCTCATTAATTCAAAAGCACCCATAACATTATCAGACTTTACTGCTATGCAGTGAAATATGTATAAATAAATTCTGAATCTATAAACTAGCTAAACCATTGAGTGGACCATTTCTCGTCACTATGTATAGTTTCACGAAAGAGATTTATATGGGTGATGTAATGGGCCGAGTGAGTAGAGGTCGCCCCAGAAGGACATATACAGACCAGATTGGTGATGTCCTGGCCGAAGGTGGCGTGAAAGTACTCGAAACCGAAGGTCATGTATGAAAAGATGTATGAATGTAGATGAAGCGAAAGGGGTATGTCAGGGCCGTGACAAATGGAGATCTGTAGTCTCTGCCTACCCCTCTGGGAGACAGGCGTGAAGTGTATGTATGTATGTATAGTTAATTTAGATTATACTCGACAATCCGTCATTGTGTAGTTAACCTGAGCAGGACAGGAGTACCTATCATCGCTTAGAGCGAGAGAACCATATGCTGACATATTCGAATTACACTGCCTGATCTATCTTTGTTCTGCTCTAATCGTGTTAGTGTAAAAGAAACAAATTATGCTTACGTGACTGAGTAGGTGCAGTGAAATAGAGGCACGTGTTTTTAAACTCCGCTCGAGCACATCAAGTATTGTGAAACGAAAATGGTCATTCTTGTAATCGATATGGATTCATACATTGATGCGTGAGCGTTACATTAATTTGTTTCATTTAATAGTAAAGCAGCAATTAATACAATAATGGTATTGGTGAAGTTAACAGTCTGGATCAAATTCGTTTCACAATTAGGGGGCAGATATCAGTCGTGGAGCGTTTGTTCTGTAATAATGTCCACAGAGACCTAAAAGAGCCAAAGTATCTTAAACGTATTGTTTTAGAAAACTAATCTTGATAAAAATAATTTTCTTAAAATTGTTATTATCGTAAGTTAGGTGGTGACTAAGTGCATTGATATAGATTGAATTTGAATCATTACATCGATTAGATATTACCGATGTACATGTGCTAAGATAAGCTGTAGTCAACAGCTGTGGCCTAAGTATCTAGCATCTAACTTGTGACTAAGGTGTTGCCAATTCGATTATAGCACCTGTGTGTGAGATAACGTAAGCTCTTATTTATATTTTTTACGGTGACAAGACTCATCGCCAAGTGTACAGTTGGCCAATAATCTGGTCTACAACACTAAGATTCAAACGAAGGTGCAGTAGCGTGCAGTGGCGTGCACTAGCTTTTACGACAAGTAGGCAGTAATCCGCAATTATTGACACCTATATATAGGTAACTTGTCTTTACGAAATATAGGTACCTACCTATCTACTCACCCACAAAACACAGGACCTTTGTTAGTACGTCGTGAGTACAACAAAATTTTTTTTAACAATAATTCTATTATTAGGTCGAGTAGCCAAAATACTAAGGTAGGCAGTGTCTTTTTGCCTATATGGTGTGCACGCCACTGCGAAGGTGCATATCATTAAGGTTCTTGACATGTTATGATAATTCTACTTTATTAACTAAGTTTTAGTGCCATATGCCACGTGTCATCAAAACTTGGAGAATGCATTCGTGGCCGACCTTAACTATCTATATGTATGTAAGTAACTCTACAAGAGATGTAAAAACTGTGGAGGCGATGGTACCACGATCACTACACGTATTTCACACATATATCATGACCGCTATAAAATGAAAAGTTGCCATAAAGACATAATTATCTGAAAACCTCGAAAAAAGATGCGACCACTCTTAGTCTAATCAATCCCGTATATGTTTTTTGCTATTTATTCTGAGCGTAGTCGAAGCCTTTGGATCTGAGCACATAATATCTCTCAATCTATAATTTCACATCGCTAAGGTATAGAGACTTCGCTGAATGTATGAATGTCCCTGATGATAACAATTGCTCTACAGACCGTGTAATACAATGTAAATATTCAAGGTAAGCATTTAAAATCTCCAAATCTTTTCCTTAGCAAAACTAAAGAACAGACAAACTTTTCTAATTCTTTTTTGTTGTGCTTAAATGTCAAGAGAAGAGAAGGAGATATTGATGATTGATTGATGATTTGATTTGACTCATAGGCAACGTATGTCGGGATTATCAGATGTGGTAATCTCTAATTTAAAAGGTGACAAGTTCAGTACGTTCTTCTGTAGTGTTTGTACGGTAGCATATTAAGTACCTACATCACAGTCTCTAACAACCAACAAAAGAGGGCGACGATTACAATATAAACAAGCAATGACGTTCGCATTGAACGCACAAGTATGATTTCAATTAAATAACACTTGGGGCATTCTTCATGCTAATTTCACTTAAGATTGAGTGCTAATCACACTACTTAGGTATACATTATTCTCATACGAGTTCCATAGCACGTACATAAAATTAAATATAATATGTAGATGTGAGTTGATTTCGATCGGTTGTTGTACCTACGCAGTAAAGTTGAATCCGTGTGAAGGTTTATTTGTGTTAACATAACGCGCCATAAGAAAATATTACGAACGAGTGGTCAAAGCAAATGCCTCTAGGACCCGGTGTGGGTTCGATTCCCAACTCCAAAAAATGGTTTGGTTGGATCATTTCGCGCGTCAGTCTGGTTGTTTTATCGACTATGTAAGTAAGTATTTATAAAAAAATATTTATGTTACAATCTCTGGCACCCATAGTATGTACGTCATACCTATCCTAGTTTGTGGTCAAACGCACGCTATATAGTTGCGTACATAGTTAACCATTTTTATACAAGTGTAATTGTTTGACTAAAACCCACAACCACCAATTGCATATAGTTACACAACACAACTAGATTATAACCAGAGAAAGTCTATGTTGATAGACTAATTATTATTGTCTTACTGTGACCGAAAAAGTCATCTGATTCCAGAATGTAAAGAGGCGAGATTATCTCATGACAAATGCATGGTACAAGTATTGATACCTGCGTGTGATTACGTTCGGATGTTTTGCGTGGTTGCTCGATGTGGCAACTTTGTACAAGTCACCGCCTAGAAAATTGTACGTTCAATACAAACTATACGCGTTGAACTTTTATAGTACGTAGACAAGTAAGCGTAAAGAGATCTCAAGTATAAGACATGAGTGTACGAGCTAAGTTGTCTATCGCTACACCTCATTCAGATAGGCAAGTGACGGGAGACGGTCGCCGTAGCCAATTGCTAGTGTTACAGCCAACGGCCCTCGGGCAGACTAGAACACTCCGCCGCGTATTATGTAAAACACATTGGGAAACGCGCTACTCAGAATGACTCAACATAAAACCACTCAGAACCCACATACTCAATCCAGTTCAAGTTTACGCGCCTTCCACAGAATGTTCAATGTCTTATAAACAGTCATTAGCTAAATCACCTAATTGCCTCTAAACTTCCTCGACAATTATTTACATTGCAACACCTGACAATAAAATCACTCTCCCAGCGGAAAGGGGCAATTAAAAATCTTATTGCCTAACAGCAAAGTTCAATGTGACTCACCACTCCTGTTGTCCATCAGGTCCCGGTACCAGTTGTATATGCTCGTCATCTTTGGTTTTTCAGCTCTTATTGTCTAAACGATCTGCAACAAAAACAAAATATCATAAATATTGTTGGATATGTCCATTGAAGGTTACGTATTCGCTATAGTAAAAACGGTTGTAGCTTTGGGCCGAGATTTTGGGTCAATGTTAATACCTCGCCGGCCGCGCTGGCCCAGCTTTCTCAAAACAATCGAGTCGCGGGTATCGATATCGAGATCCACCGATTGCGCAACAAATAGTTGTCAAGACCCATCAATGAGAAGATTAGCGAGAATCGAGCCAGTGTATGTTACAATTTACATAACTACTGTTATGGCTCGTGCCGATCGAACAAAAAAAAAATTATCGCCACATCATTTACGCATATTAAATAATAGGCAAATATGATCGGACGGCAAATATGTAGTGTAGATTATGTTGCGTATTTTGATTCTCGAGGTAACACCGGCCGGAAGGTAAACAGTAAGTACTTCTGGATGTTATACGTAGGTACTTTTTTCGTACGTGATTATTAAAATTAGCAGGCAAACATGAAAGACCTTAGGTGACGTGTAGACTCCATAAGGAAGCGCGGGCATATTGTCGCGGTCAATTCACCGTCCAAATATAATGTGTACTATTCGTGCAAAATGGGTAATGATATGACTACGTGATGAGTGAAATTTCCGGTTCTTGCGTCAACGTGGTTCCACTTGAGAAAAATAGCAATGCAACCAACCGGTTACCGCCCGTGGCCCACTGTCTGTGATTTTCGGCCAATGTTTCCATTTAGATAGAGTGATTAATTAAACGGATTACATAAAATAATTACAATTCTTAAACACTCCAAAGTCAGCAAAGCGATATATAAACATTCAGGTCATTCCACGTAATTGTGATTTATCTAATTCACGATAACAAGCGAATATCCGGAGATCAAATGTTATTCCGAAGCAAAAATGTCCGTTTTAGTTAAAATCACACGTATGATTAATATCGCTGGCTTATCCATTCAGTCACGTTTAAAATGGAAAATAATTTGTAATCGATCGACAAAAGATTGTTTTACACGCATGAGTGATAACATACAGCAGCGTTTGCACATGATTACAAGCATTCCTTGTGGCCAAGGTTAGACTAAGACATTTTACAATTTGTGCATTATCCGAATCGAACTAGTCCGATACATTGCGGTAAACAGCATCCAGTATTTTCACAAAAAAAAGCATGTGCGTAAAGTGTCAGCTCACACACAACACAAATCTCTACATTTGACAGAAATATATTAATTGTACTCCTACTACACGAATTATAATCTATTACATAAGATTAAAAAATAAAGCAGAGACGAGCACAGTGGTAACATAATCGGGCGATACTGTTCAGATGCGTAGCCTTGACCCAGAAAGTACATTAACACATCAGCACCAGTCACTGGTCGAAATGACGACTACGGCGCACAACTGCGGACCTTCAATTTGCAAGCCTATGGCGATTTAAATGATAACAATGCACTCGCCAACAATGCCGAACATCAATGTGTGGTCAGTGTTGTCACCTACATTCCGGTGTGTGACCCAATAGTTTAAGGAGGCGTTGGTATGTGTGCATGGTGGTGTGCGCGTGACAGCGGCGGCAGGTGGACTTTCACTGTCGGCCAGTGGCGGGCGGGCGGTTGGCTTACGTAAGGGTGTTGCGCCAGAGTCCGCGCAGCGCCCTGCAGAACCACTGACCCACTAGCACAGACACCGACTCCGCCGCCGCACAATCCTCCACCCATGGAACCTTCTCAAACATTGCGTCGCGCTACTCCGCGGCGGATCGCTCGTTGCGAAACTCGGATTACTGTTTTAAGTTACATTCGATTACATTTTTATGAGAGTGTTATTACAGTGTTTTACTGATTGTTGCTAATCTAATTTGTAACATATTTCCATATAAAACTGAAAGCTCTATATGTGTCTGGTTGTTATGGATGAAATAATTTAAGGCAGTTTATGAAATGTTTCAAAACATTACGCAAAATGTTGCAGTTGTATCTAAAGCTTGCTTGCTTCCTTCAGTCGTTAACACTTCAGGTCTAGACAACAATTTCGAAAGAATCCATTAGAGTTAAAGTTTAAAGTCCCATTTATTGACGTTCTTTGCGTAGCCTTTTTGGGGTAAACCAGTTCTCAGTTGAGATCTCGTTCAGGGAAATGTCGTGTGTCGGTCCACTGAACTTAGTGTTGCTACAGCAACATGCCGAACCAGCTGACCTTTCATTTCATTCGTTCATTTAGGTTTGTGCATTATTTAAAATTTGATTATTATTCACTTTGTGTCCTTTCTTTGTATTATTTTAACATTATGTGTGTTGTCAGTCGGCTGAATAGACGTTATAGGGTTAGGTTAGGGTTTTAGACTCTATAGTTTAGTATCTTTCTGTAAGGATGTCTTACAAATGAGCAAATTTCCACACACGCGGGATGCTAACATTCGTATGCATAGCTAATACCCCGGTTTTTTTCGAGTCGTACACTTTAGACAAGCATCACAGGGTAGACATTAGGAAAACACGCGTTCTAAAATCCTCTCTGGCATATAAACTACTTTTCACTGTATGTCACGGTAGGTGGGTAACACGTACGAACATTTTCTGACTATCCACTCCGTTATGGTAAATTACCGAAATGAACCACCCCGCGTGCGTGCTGCATGACAACCGCACGACACAAAAACACCCTAAGGCTCTATAATATGTTCCAAATATGACGAAAATTACTAACGTAAATGATATTACGACCATGCCCAATATACACACATCAAAAGTGTCTAGGGATCAAGTACATTTTAGAAGATTGCAATCAAGAATATATTTTCAAAAACTGAATTCATTCATAATTTATTCAAAATGTGGTGATAAGTCATTGATACAGGCATTGGGAATTAGGTAGGAGACCAATCCAGAAGATTAGATTTGATTTAAATAAATTAGATTTATTCTTTTTATGAGCG
Organism: Conopomorpha cramerella; assembly: GCA_012932125.1. Lineage (NCBI taxonomy): Eukaryota > Metazoa > Arthropoda > Insecta > Lepidoptera > Gracillariidae > Conopomorpha > Conopomorpha cramerella. Next base: position 37,292 of record SJJU01003180.1, read on the forward strand.
AAATGTTCATGGAGATCTCTGAGAACACTTCTTGACGTGCTGTCTTGTTATCTAAGTCATCCATGGCCTTATCATGAGATAATATTACGGAATCATGTCAGGCAATTGTGATATATTATATCTTCAATACCACAAGCTGATATACTCAGCACCAGACTGGATGATAATGTAATCTACGTTGAGTCATACTCACTACCCGTTTTTTTTTTAAAGAATGGACCAAAAACATTTTTTGGTGTAGGTACGAATTTTGTTCAGAATTAGGAACCGACATATACAAGTGCATAGTGCCTCATGGGATGGACTTTTGGAGACATATCTCATAGGTTGTTTTTAGCACACTTTTCACTGTTTTAAGGTGTTTACTGTTTTAAGATGGACACTAGTACGGGATACAAATGATAGGAGGTCAGTCCATCGCCGAATATTTTTTTATTTTTTTCGTACAATTTTTTCACACGATACTTTAAAATACACACATCAAAAGTGTCTAGGGACCAAGTACGTTTCTTTTATGGTTAAATTTCCCATATTTTACAAAAACTGAATTCATTCATAATTTATTCAAAATGTGGTTATAAGTCATTGATACGGCCACGGGGAATTAGGTAGGAGACCAACCCAGAAGATTAGATTTGATTTAAATAAATTAGATTTTTTTAGAGCTAAAAATGGTCTTGATCCCTAGACAATTTTGATGTGTGTAATTTAAATACTCTGCAATATGCACCATTTCGTAGAAAACCGTACCGTTTTTAACATTAATGTGAGAACTTCTTAAATATGGTTTACAATTACGTGACTACAAAGGTCTCTATCAGGTAAAAGGAATAAAGTGAAGTAGGTGATGCACTAACTCTGCAATTTCAACAGATAAATACAATCACTATTTTAATCACTAAGGAGAAGGCACACACACATGATTAGCAAATGGCCCCTTGTGGTGAAATGTAACACTAACAGTTCTAGTAAATCAAGATAATTATCTTGTCCGGCGACAAATTAAAAATATACCTACCTTTTTCAGTTATGTTATAAAGTCTGCACTCAACATCGACATCTGTCAAAAACGGTGCAACATGAAAATGGACCTTTAATTATACAATTAAAGGTTCACTTTTGTTTAAAAACGAAACAAATGAATCGAGCTACTGAGATCACAGGTATCGTAGACATCTTGAAACAATAACAACAATGTCGCACAATTGACGTTTGATTTAGTTATCACAAGATCAATTCACGCCATCCGATAAGTGTCAGCACACAATTGTGGCCAAGTTCCATATTACGATAAAATACAATAGCCTTTCGAACATAAGGCTCGATATGATCTTTAAAATCAGAACATACTTGTGCTCCTTATCCTTTGTCTCTAATGACCTATGTCCTTGGCATGCTACATAAGTTATGCAAAGATGTTCTCGTACATAAAACATATTATTTATCTATCGGTAACATCACTAATATACGGTCGGACAAAAAAGTGGTTTATCAATTTTGATGACACTCCCAATGTCACTACAACTACAATAAGGTTGGATATAATGGGAGTTATATTGTAGCAAGTAAAAAAATGAACCTTAGTGTCTAATGACATTCAAATGAGTTTCAACCTTAGGCACCAGAACACGTTCAGAAAATGCTAAGATACGATAATTTCTGGATAAACATACGCCTATTGAAATAAGATATTATGCAAATCGAAACAACCTATAAGACCTAACTGGTTTAAAAGATGTGTAACCACTATTATTATTCGCGACATGGTTTTGAAAAAGTTGACAAGTTTACAAAACTCTTGTTTCAGAATGTTCAATATTTTGAAAACTTTATGTGCGCCACGCATTGTACTAGCACCGTGTCAGACATAATTTTATAAACATACCTAATTAAGGTGTGACACAGAAAATTACTCAAATACTAATTGAAACAACCAACTCTCTAAAGGGACTTCCATTTGGAACATTGCGTGCACAAACTAATAAACTATTAAACATTTTTACCTAACAAGAAAAACATTATTGTCATGTGAACACAATAGAAGATGTAAAATTATACATTACGATGCCAGAAATGATTATAAATGAAATACAACCTGCATTACAAAATTAATGAGAAGACGATGGTTCCATTAATATATTTGCACATTCATTCATATAATAATATAGCGAGTGAAAATATCTAATAACTGTACAATACGTTGCCTTCTACGATTGCCGTGAAGGATATAGACACTTTCGTCATGCATAAGAATGATTTAGAAATTAGAAGAGGCGACGTGAAGACTACCAAAAACCTACAACCATTTATGATGGGCCTAATGTGAATATGTGAAGGAAGCGAGTAGTATATTAAAAGTAGTAGATGTATGAAATGTGTTTTATGTTTGTCAAATGAGATTAACGAACTTGCCATGGAGAAGAATCACAATCATAACTGTTGAAGAAAGTACTGATATATGCTATCAAATAAATTGGAATTATAATAAAGAATCCAGTGAGTACTGAATATAATTAAAAAAATTGAAATAATTTGTATCTAATAATTGACTTAAAAATGTAAAATTAGAAGGGACCCAGAACATCAGTTATGATTCAGTCACATCTTGAATGTTTAGTAAACAAATAAGATTTTTTTAAGATTGATCTTTATAAAATAAAAAGGAAAAACATATCTCCAAAAAGCTTTATAAAACAATTCGCTTTTTCAAAATCCCGACAGCTTGCGATTGGTGATTTTTCGACAATTTTTTTTATGTTCACAATGCAACCACAACTCCATGATAATATTCAACAGTTAAAAAATACTCACATATTTATGAGTAAGTGTTGAAATTCAAGCGAAAGGAGGGTACTATCGGAGCAGTGAGTAGAGCGATTGGAAGCGCGCGCGCCGCGGCTGACTGCCGGCTGTGACTGACGGCCGGCGCCCGCGCAGGCTTTACTCTGTCTCCGCGCGTCTGCGTCACCACTGCGTCATCCAAACTGGATTGATAGACTTCGGAAATTTTCTTCCAAAACAAATATACTGACTAGCACAGAAAAAATCTAGATTCTACGTCAATTATAACCACGGCATCGATTTTTCAAAATGTCTTTTAATGATATTGATAATAATAGCGTATTCAAATAAAGTATATACGTCAATAATTAAGCTCCAAATTGCATAGCGAAGTTATACTAATAATCAGACAAGAAATTATTGTATTACGACAGTAAGGAGTAAAATTACAGATTTTCTTTAATTTATAGGTTCTCTATTGCAGGGGCACGGGTCGCCGACAAGTAACAATTTGAGATAATATATTATTATTTTATTATGTATTTGTCCCGCCTGTCACTTGGTGAATCGAAATCGTTTCCGTGACTTCTATCCAGAAATGTTGAGGATTTTCGTTGAAGAAGACGCTAATTCGCTAAGACGCTAATGCGCATTCTGCGCAGCTTCGAAATGAGGAATAGTATAGTATGGTATACCGCACCATCGAGTGTTCATATTTTGGTCTTAATATTAACAGAGATTACATGTGTTACAGATTCTATTTAAGATCCTCCATTTGCAACGCGTAGAATTGTGACAGTACTTTGTGATTCAAGTCTTGTAACGTGAGACTTGAACGTCTGTGTTACGACCTCAGGTCGCAGTTTACTTCCTGTGTATTTTAAATGTGTGGTTATTTCAGCTCTGTTGAAGTAGGTAAGTAGGAAGTGCCAAGGATTGATTGACCTTCATACATAAAGGCTTACCTACATAATGATAATTTGGCATTTTCAGATTAATTAGGTACACCACAATGGACTATGAAAACAGGTACCGACAACTATCTCTACATGCGTCCATTTTTAGTACATCAAGGGTAGTTCGAGAAAACGAAATAATACAGATAAGTTATTTATAAGGCCTCGAAGTAGGTACAAAAAAAAACACTTCAAAAATAAGACGTACGGATGAAATCGTATTGTCATCCTCGTAATTATTCGCATCACAACATATTAATATGGCATTGAATGGACTTAGGTCAACGATTACATCTCAAACATACCATTATTTACCTACTTAGGTAAGTGTTAGGCTACTTACAGTCATATCTTATGTTCTCTTAGTCATATCTGAAAACACTACATTCGGTTCAGGATATACCAAGTGTGAATTTATTCGTGTCTAACAAATATTTTACTACCTACTAATAAATCGAATAAACATAAAAAGTGTTTGTTGCCAAAATCTTCCGAAACGGCTGGACCGAATTTTATAATATTTCGTGCGCATATCGGCATGGTGTGAGAAACGTCCAACGTCTATTTTGCATACCCCTCTAACAGGCTTATTTATTGAAATACACGGCGCACAAAAGCGATCTCTGGGATACGAAAGGTAGTATTGGGCGATAGGCTACCACACCAACTCTTATAATGGATGAACAACGATTGCCCGAACAGCCAGTAAAATATTCGGGGCGATCCTTAAATAACCTTTTGAGCCTAATTCTGCTGTTGTCCAGGAAAGAAGAAATATTCGACCAAATATACAAACTCGATCAACTGATTGTGTTTTTTGTATGTCGTCTCGATTTGTTTTTCGTTGCGGAGCATTGACACCTGTTGAAATGGACTGAAACTTATAACTTTAAAGAAAAAAAGAACCGACTTCTATAAGTAACATTTTATAGATTTGTTTCTTTCTTCTTCCGACTTCAAGCAGTAAAATTTGACTGATTTGATTCTTTTTTTTATTTTATTTGAAAGCTGATGCTCCAAATCGTTGCACCCAGTCAAAAGTTTTCACGTAATAACATAAAAAATAACAACGAATTCAGAACCTGCTCCTTTTTTTAAGTCGGTCAATAGGATATTTCTGTATAGGCGTATCAACATACAATACAAATGGCCGTTGAACACAGAAACTTGTTTTGCAATATTTCCTGCAGTTTATGTACCGTTGGAGTACATTAAGAAAGATGATAAGAACGGGAATCATTTGATAGCTAAACGATTAGACAATTATTTTTTAATATTTAACAATACATTTTGTGAAAGTAAAAAATTCTGTAATTGGCGGATAATTTCTGCGTGACTAAACGGTATTGGCCTTATTACAAAATGTGGTTTATCATTGCTAAATTTCTGGTCTAACTCGAATGTTACTGCTATCGGCTGATAAACATTAACATGATATCTCATGTTATCGCATGAGGACTAAAATAACTTGTCGGCCTGTTATTACTTCTATCTCCCTCTTTGGTGAAATACACACATCAAAAGTGTAGACGGATGAAGTACATTTTAGAAGATTGCAATCAAGAATATATTTTACAAAAACTGAATTCATTCATAATTTATTCAAAATGTGGTGGTAAGTCATTGACACAGACATGGGGCAATAGGTTGGAGACCAATCCAGAAGATTAGATTAGATTTAATTTTTTTTTAGAGCTAAAAATGTTCTCGATCCCTAGACACTTTTGATGTGTGTGATTTAACTCACAGAGAGCGCTGCTACCAGTCCTCTGAAGAGTTTCCTGTAAAATATTTATATCTGGTTGTACCGTGGGGTGTTACTGACTCTGCACTACGGTTTAATTCCGTTAACATGATAATTTCAGGATAATATTAATCAAAGACAGGCCTATGTCACACATGAAGCATTTAATGGTAAAATAATTATCTATATCACTCTAGTAGTTTTGCTTTATTCGAATAAAAAAAACTTTAAAAAATATAAATTGTTCCTATCTTTTACAGATGTACAAAACTTTATTGAAGGGCAATTTAACAATACATTTTGTGAAAGTAAAAAAAATCTGTAATTGGCGGCTAATTTCTGCGTGACTAAACGGTATTGGCCTTATTACAAAATGTGGTTTATCATTGCTAAATTTCTGGTCTAACTCGAATGTTACTTCTATCGGCTGAAACATTAACATGATATCTCATGGTATCGCATGAAAACTAAAATAACTTGTCGGCCTGTTAATACTTCTATCTCCCTCTTTCGTGAAATACACACATCAAAAGTGTCTAGGGATCAAGTACATTTTAGAAGAATACAATCAAGAATATATTTTACAAAAACTGAATTCATTCATAATTTATTCAAAATGTGGTGATAAGTCATTGATACAGGCATGGGGAAATAGGTTGGAGACCAATCCAGAAGATTAGATTAGATTTAATTTTTTTTAGAGCTAAAAATGTTCTCGATCCCTAGACACTTTTGATGTGTGTGATTTAACTCACAGAGAGCGCTGCTACCAGTCCTCTGAAGAGTTTCATCGGTCGCCTCTTGACTGGGACCGAACTAAAAAACTGCACATTGCTAAATGTTCTAGAATCTTGTAAGTGTAAGTTTTGTAAGGTTGAGAGAGAGAGAGAGAGAGAGAGAGAGAGAGAGAAAGAGAGAGAGAGAGAGAGAGGATTTATTCGCATCACAACAAAAAACACGAAACAATGCACCGACTTCCTGTAAAATATTTATATCTGGTTGTACCGTGGGGTGTTACTGACTCTGCACTACGGTTTAATTCCGTTAACATGATAATTTCAGGATAATATTCATCGAAGACAGGTCTATGTCACACATGAAGCATTTAATGGTAAAATAATTATCTATATCACTCTAGTAGTTTTGCTTTATTCGAAAAAAAAAAACACTTTAAAAAATATAAATTGTTCCTATCTTTTACAGATGTACAAAACTTTATTGTACAGCCGGTTTTTTTTTAAACACAAAAAGCGTTTGTAAACCATTCTGCCTGACGTTAAGCAGCGACGTGCTCTTCGTACCCGTGACTTAAACCTCCAAACTATACTAACAGTCAACCCTTATATTGTGTGTATACAGGCGGGGATGCCTTTAAAAAATGTCACCTATCGTTAGTAGATGAGTAAGTAAATAATAATATTACAATATCCAATGTCACGTACACATACTGTAATTTCAAGTAAAAATACCTGACGAAACTAAAATGCAAATATACTACCTGAGTATTAGAAGTGCATTTGAAGTGTTTTATTGCAAATATTATGTACCTTACTTATAATATCTTTATGGACGTGATTGTCAACTTAAAAATAAGAAAAAAAACATCACAATAAATCTAGAACACTACTTAGTATTAGCAATATTTTCTTTAAATAGGAGATGTTTTCATGTTTATTGTGACAAAAAATACAATCAAACGTAGCCTTTTGCTAGCGATGTCCCGCGTTTGTATGTACGTTAATGTACGGGCAGCCAAGAAAATGGTCTGGCCACTTTGATGACTCACATTTTAAAGAAAACAGAACCGACTTCAGCCAGTACTAGCCACCAGTCCATTTTTTTAAATTTCCTCTCTTTTTTTCGGGTCTGCATAATCACACCCTTATTTCCTTACCACGGGACCACTTTAGACACATTTTCTTACCAACAAAAAAAAATCGAGTTATCTGCGAACAAACATAAAAAAGCATATACCTATTGACAAGTCTGTTGGTGTAGTGGTCAGCATGTCTGCCGTGGGGTCGTGGGTTCGGTTCCCACCCCTGACAGGTGATGAGCTTTTAAGTACTTGTTGGATGTGTCTGGGTGTTTTATTTACACTACACTACTTTTAAATACATAGTATGTATTCAAAAGAAAATAAAATATTTAAGAAGGTATATTTCGTTGTCCGAATTCCGTAACACAAGTGCATTAGCTACTTAACATGGGATGAAGGCAATGTGTGTGTTGTTGTAAAAATATTTATTTATTTACATATTATTTACCTATATGGTCGAATTGAGAAATACTCCTTTTTTAAAGTCGCTCTTATATACCAGGTGGATTTACCATTTACGCGAACCAAACGGTTTGCGTCTACTTTCATAGTGCGAACCGCCAGGATGTGGAATGACTTGCCGGAGTCTGTGTTTCCTGCGCAGTAGTCTGAAGGTCTTCAAGTCGCGGGTGAATAGGTACCTAATGAACAAGTGTGCTCCAGCGTAGACCACATCGCTGCTTAACATCAGGCAGGATGGTGGTCAAACGCTTGTTCATAGTGATAAAAAAGGTATAGTTTTTATATGGTGACGATTAATCAATTAACCTTAATGTCTTATGACATTCATACGAGTTTCAACCTTAGGGTGGTACACCAGATTTTTGACCACTGTGCATGGAATAGTCAGCGTCTACATACATGCTTTCTTTTTTTGGGTCACAGGTGTTCTTTACGAAATCGACTTCAAAGGCGTCTTAGTTCGAACTACTTTGCTTATCAATTGATAAAGTATCTTTACGTGCCTAATGTTTGCATAGTTAAGTTATCAATACTCGAACCCGATATGACATTATATTATATCCGTTGATTCTTTGGGTTTGGGTTACTATGGGGCACTACCTTAAAGTGTTCACTACATGTGCTTCTAGTTAATTAGTGTACCTATTTCAAACACCAACACCGCATAATTTAAAGATCAAATTTCTACTCCACACATGAAAAGTGTCTAGGTGTCAAGAACAATTTTAGCCCAAAAAAAAATCGAATGTATTTAAATCAAATCTAATCTTCTGGATTGGTCTCCTACCTAATTACCCATGCCTGTATCAATGACTTATCACCACATTTTGAATAAATTATGAATGATTTTGGAAAAATATATTCTTGATTGCAATCTTCTAAAATGTACTTGATCCCTAGACATTTTGATGTGTGTAGATAAGTTCGAAATGCTTTTCATGTAGAATACCGTAAGAGAGAAATAATTCTTACAGCCTTCACAAACCTTTCTGAATATCTGCTGCCGAGGCAACATCGGATAACTAACAGCTTAACGTTCTGCCCGAAGCAGAGAACACGAATGCTCAACTTCGATCATATGCGATCCAACTATCATTCAATAGTTGTTTGTACCACCCCTGCTTAACTTTGATAGTCACTTCCCATCAACATTGTTAATACGTCATCTCCCTCATAGATCAAGGCAGACAATCAATCATGGGTGTAAGGATTAACACTTTCCCTGACCAATAATGACTAATGACCTCAAACTAATAAAAAATATCTATTTGCTATCCGCGAAAGTATTAAAAAAACTGATTTTTCACGTGATTAACTTGATTAACTATGGCTGATTGAGAGAAGATTTTCATGCACCAAAATGGGACCAACGGGTACGTATCATAATCCATAAAATTTAAATCCATACGTTCAAAACCCGCTTTCAACTCATAATACTTAAACAAGATAAGCAAATCTTAAAAAAATCAAATACCTGCTAACAAAGATACTTAACAACAAGGCGTAAGTGTGATACAAGGATTAATAAACTGATGAAGTAAGGCAATTAATTACGAACGTGGTTATTAGACTATAACGGTACGCCCCGGTATTTCTCTGACGTCAATACAAAAAGATTCCGTGAGATTCGACACGAGACATTAAATTTAAAAAAAAAAGCTTGTTTTCGTAAAACTTTGAATGCACGCAAACATGTCACATGTAAAGATGTAGGTGGGACCAAGTGAGATAGCTCCGTTAGTAGTTACTAAACACTACTACAATTATTACAGTGGCGTGCACACCATACAGGCAAAAAAACACTGCCTACCTTAGTATTTTGGCTAC